>JAODAL010021301.1:0-67392 GCA_025379985.1 Phyllomedusa bahiana | reverse complement strand
TGCGGGGGGGTGAAGCCTTTCTTTTTGGAAGCTTTCCCCTATAATAAAAGCAGGTTGCCAGCCAGATATAAGGAGGAATCCACGGAGCCCTAGTGGAGTGCGTCTTCATGGCTCCATGGTCAGGCCACGCCCCAAGATCAAAGTTTTTAAACAGCCATTGAAGCATCTATCACTACTGAAAATGTAGCTATTTCTAAGTTAAATATTGTGTAAAAGAATAATTATCCAGCAAGACATTTGGTGGTGTGTATTTTTCTTTAATATACATGATTTCCAGTCATTATTTCTACATTAAATACAACCAAACAGGCAGATCTGAAATGGAATCTATCACCATTTTTTTTCCTAATGAAAACAAGACACTGACATATTCTTTTCTTCGTAGCTATTGTTATTTTCTGATTGTAGATTTCTAAATTCTGTTGTCTGTATATGATTGTGGGGACAGCTTTCTTGCCTGCACTGCTTTTAGCAGCATTTAGAGAGATGCTTTACAGCAACTTCATGTACATGTATGTGAACAGAATCAGTCCCATTGACTTCTACAGGGGAGTTTTCTAGGCATGATCTGTGACCTGGGATGAAGTCAGACTAGGTCTACACAACACAGGATTTTGGTAGTTTTTCAGCAAATTCAGTATTTGGAATCCACTGAAAAAACTACCTTAACCTGTGCTGTGTAGCCCTCAATAGAAAATATTTGCTGTAGGCAACACAGCACAGATTTTTTTACTGAGGGAAACCAAAAATGAAAAACGTCCAGTGGAATATAGAACATGTTCTATATTCTGCGGGAACGATGTTGGATTCCCGCAGCCCTAATGTACTGTACAAAGTGAAAATGTTGTTGGATTTTGGATGACTTTTTCAGTTTGCTGTGTGGACCTAGCTTTACTATTGCAGGGAGGGGGAGAGGGTGAACTGTGACTATTTTCTATTGTGACTGGTGGTTCCTGTTTTATCTATACACATTGGTGTCACCTTTCAGTTTGACCCTGCATGTACCGATTATGAGCAGACTACTGAAAATCTCTCTCTACAGAACAGTAAGTGTCAGATAATTATTAGGCATAGTGGCCAAAGTGAGAACTGCATGACTTAAGAATTGTAAAAAAAAATATTGAAAGGGATATGGAAAATTTAAAAAATAACCAAAAATTCTTTAAAAATGTGTTTAACATAAAAACATTAGTTAAACAATAAGTCATTTTTGATGACACGTTCCCTTTAAAGGGACACTTCCATCAGAAAGGAGTATTTTTGTTAAAACCAATATTCCCAGAAATGTTATTTTTATAATTTTTGGCATTTGTTTTACTTTGGCAGTTCTATGCAATTAAAAATGACATATAAAATCTTGTTCTTTTCTAGCTTTAATAGTAACTAACTCCTGCATGGAAGGGCAGACTAATCTCACTTTACTGTTGGAGCTGCTTATATCAATGTAGTCTTATTACAAATAGTAGGTAATAACATGATCACTGTACTGTTCACTGGACAGAGAAAATTAGACTAGATGCACAGGGCAATGACTAGAACAATACATGAAAGGATAATGCAAATCCCATGTATACAAGACCAAATTTTTTAATAACACTATACATAGGGACCAATTATACCGGTCAGAACATGACCACAAATTCCTCCACATAGTGACTGGAATAATTATCCTTCTGTTACTGAATCAAGAGTTCAGGTAGTACAAAGACCAATACTACTGCCTTGCAGTGACCATATAGTGATAGATACCAGTGTACACAGGCTCTGCAGACTGCATATTACACCCATACAGTGACCATATATCGGTAATTACTAGTGCTGAGCGATTATAATCGACAAAGTTGAAATCGGCACGGTTTTTATGTTGATCGGAATTTTCCGATCACGCGATAATTTAGGTGAGATTCTGCGCATAATCTATTAATATCGCGCCATTTTTGGCGTTACTGTCATTTTTAGCGGCCAGCAATCAGCTTTAGAGGAATAGAGGGCAGGTGAGCTGGGTTGTGCGACGTCATGACTGTGATGTGTATGGTTGTGATTGGCTGGAAAATTCACATGCCTCGTTTTACATAGAAACAGCCCTTCTGTATCTGAGCAGTGTGTGTCTGTGTTCATATGAGCAGGAACGTGTGTTCAGTTTTCTCACTCATTACAGCTCAGCGACACAGTTCTCTTTGTTCACAGAGACAACTATGCTTGTTAGCTGTGAAATTTTGGAACAATAGTACAAATTCAAACTAAGTCCTGATTCAGCCCGCCTCCACACAACTCCCCAGTACAGGTACCTTCACTTGATTCCTCCTGCTTAAAGCTGCATTTGTAAGGAGATAGGACTGCCACGTTCCCGCTCGGAAAGCTGCCAGGCTAGGGCCTACTGAACTCAAAATGTAGATCCATAAACGGAAAACCTCCAGCGGGTACGTGCAAAATCTTCTTTATTCCAAATTTAACATCACAGGAACAGTGCTGAATCACATAACGCCAACGCGTTTCTGGTCTCTCCGGGACCCTTGATCAACGGGCATACAACATACTAAATAACAGGATGCTGTATAATACACATTAAAAAACACGTCATAGCTACAGTAGAAAAGGAGGAAGGGTGTCGGCTTTCAAAATTTAACTCTATTCCTATCATGCGATCAATGGCAATAATTTAATACTTTTATATGTGGTAAGTGAGATAATAATGTTTTCAGATATTCATTAAAACATTCATTTTGTATAAATCTCATAGATGTCAAAGATCATTGCCAAAATTTATTCATTGCCTTTTTGGATTAAGGTGCTGTGACGGCTTGTGTCCAAGAATAATTCCAAAAGGCCATCACCTTTAATCTAGTTTTATGTTCCCAATCTCCACCGCACAGTGGTTTAGTTACTCTCTCCATCACCCCGCAGCGCAAGGTGGAGTTAAGCAATTTTACTTTCATGTTGTTCTACGGAATGTTAGCTGCACCGAAAATATGTGCTTGTTTTATTTTTTATTCCTGTAAGGTGCTCCGCAATTTCTTTGTTTCAGTTTGCGAATCGCTGCTACCTATCTTACATCATATTACATGATTACAATATATTGTAATAAAACGATATGATCGATTCGCTGGTTATGTAGTGCTTTATTTTGAATTGCTTAATTCTATCACTATCCCAAAAAGTTTCTCCCTTGATCACTATTGGACATAGATTGCATCTTTTTCTACCGCATGGGAAAAATCCCACATGTTGGTTACTTTTACTTTTACATTTTTATGAGTTTTTGGGATACCGTAAAAAATGGACACATCGGCCTTGCCCACCATAGAAAATTTGTATATGGGTGGTGGTGCAGCATGCACTATATGCTTAAAAATCTTTTGGTGATGTCATCATGTGTTATGGGCGGTGACACTCGTGACGGACTCTGTTTGTTGTGGGGTCGCGATGTAACGTCGTTACCCCAAATTTGTGGACTACCTGAACGATAATGAATATAATCTTAAATTTACCTTTTCCTCCGATCCTTTGAAGATTTCATTTTTGGATTTGGAGCTGGAGGGGTCAATTAAATCAGGGAGAGTTCACACGAGGACTGTATAGGAAACCAGTTGTGGTAACTCTATACTACAAGCCTCCAGTTGTACCCTATGCACACAATAGCAGCTTTTACCAGGAGGGAATATGCCAGAGCAAGAAGAGCATGGCAACATTGGATACCGATTTTTTCATAGAGATGGAATAATAGATAGTAGGCTTAAAAGCAAGAGGTTTATTCAGACCACATTTTGAAGAAGCAGCTAATAAAATTATTAACCACACACAAAGAAAATCTATGTTGATATAAACCAAATGGAGGAAAAATAGAATATCCAAACAGCAAGTAGTTTTTTTCACAAAAATTATAGTGATGACTTTGACTTAGTGAAAAAATTCTTTTTAAAAATATCCAAATTTTACGGCAGGAACACAAATCCATCAAAGAATTTGTTGAAAGCGGGTGTTGATGCGGTTTCAAGAGAGTAAAACATAGGCAATGAGCTGTCCCCAGTCTGTTCCAAAAGTAAAGTAACTCTAATGGTTGCAACATGTGGGATTTATCACATGGCGGGTTAGAAATAATGCAATCTATGTCCAATAGTGATAGGTAGAAACTTCTTGGGATAGTGATAGAATAAGCAATTCAAATAAAGCACTACATAACTGCGTATCGGATCATATCGTTATTACATTTTTATGTAATAAATGTAATTGAGTGTATATAGGTTAGCACGATAGAAAACTGAAACAAAGGAATTTAGGAGACCTTACAGGAATAAAAAATAAACAAGCACAAATTACAGGTGCTGCTAAACATTACGTTTGACACAACATGAAAGTTAAATTGCTACTTGCGCTGGGGTAGGGGGTGATGGTGAGAGTAACTTAAACCCTGTGCGGATGGAGATTGGGAACATAAAACTAGATTACGTGAGGCCTTTTGGATTATGTCTTGTGACACACGTTTTCCAAAAGGCATGAATAAATGCAATGATCTTAGTACATCTATATTGAAAGTTATACTTAATGTTGTTTAATGATTTTCTGGTAAACATTTATATCTCAACTTACACATATTAAAGTATTCAAAATATTGCCATTGATGCATGATAGGATAGAGTTATTTTGAAGCCACACCCCTTCCTTCACTTTTTCTTACGTGTAGCTATGATGTGTTTTTTAATGTGTATTTTAGAGCACCTGTTTTTTGTTTGTTGTATGCCGTGATCAAGGGTCCGGAGAGACCAGAAACGCGTTGGCGTTCATGTGTGTCTGCACTGTCCTGTGATGTTAATTTTGGAATAAAGAAGATTTGCACGTACCAGCTGGAGGGTTCGTTTGTGGTCTCCCCTATTTTTGTAGAAACATAGGTAGATTAGAGAATTTCAGTTTTTTAGTTAGGTCAAGGCTGGATCTTTGAAAGAAGCAATTTAGCGCTGTACAGCCGCAGGGGGGGGGGAGAGGGGAGGGCGTACCACAGACAGACAGACAGGCAGGCTTTTGAAAGGAGAGAGTATATTGGCAGTCCGACTGCTTTGAACTGCATTGAATGGTCTTTTTTTACCAGTTTTTGGTGAAAATAGTACCTTGTATTTTGTGCAGCCTGTACTTTTATTTGGAGTCCGAATTGTTCTAATAATGCAGGTGTATTGATAGGTGCAAAACCCACCTTTTATTATCCGTACACGATTTAATAGTTTTTTTTCACTTTGTGCAGCCCAGTTTTGTCAAAGACCACTTTTTACTTTACAATAGGATACAGAAACTTTTCTAGTTCACCGCCGGTGTTATTTCACAGGTGCTAATTCCACCTTGTTTTATGTACACAATGAATTAGGTTTTTTCAACTTTGGCGCAGCCATTTTTTGTTACATGACCCATCTTGTACTTATATTACCATACAGAAATTTGCTAGTATTTGCTGGTGTATTTATAGGTGCAAAAACCCCTTTTGATTATAGTACACAATTTAATTTGTGTTTTTTCTCTTTGGCGATAGCTCAGTTTTGTTCAAAGACCCACTTTGTACTTACAATAGGGATACAGAACTTTTTATAGTTCACCACAGGTGTATTTCATAGGTGCAAAATCACTTTTTTCATTGTATTCATTTCAAATAGGTGTTTTTTTTTTACTTTGGGGCGGCCTATATCTTTGTTCATAGGCACCTTATACTTAAATTTGAATATATCGAAATTGTGTTGTTACTGTTGGTGTATTTCATTGGTGCAATAAAACACCGTTTGTTTCCGTATAACTTTTAATAGCTGTATTGCCGTTGGGGTTTGCGGCCCAGTTTTTTAATATAGCCTCGTTGTACGGACAAAATGTCTGCTAGAAAATTTTCTAGCAACTGTTCTCGTTTGTCATTTGCTGCAAAAAACGCAATTTCTCATTCCGGTACTTCTGAATAGTTTTATTGCGTCGGTGAATCTCAGTTTGGGCAGATAGCGCACTTGTATTATAGTTTGTGAAACTATCAAATTCCTGTCCTACTGGGCAGGGTGTAAATCCCTGGGACTGAAGGAAGAACACTGTTGATTTGTCTTATGGTTCTCCACCATGGACCGCTATTTACAGAGTAGTCGTATCAAAACATTTTCAGTTTCTAATCCCCTAGTTAGCTGTAGGAAATAGAGGGTTTTAAGAATATCTGTGATTTGCCGTCTTTTAATAAGGAGTCAAAACTCTTCCATACTTTCTTAAAATTTTATCTTCTGAAATGGAGCGAATGCATGGTGGTAAGCGAGCAAAGTGGGGGTGTAGGTCCTGGAGGTAGAGGGTCAAGAGAAGGTGCTCCTTCCAGTGCTGGGAAACACGCAAGCCAGCGGATCGTCGGTTTTGCAGGACTGATCAGGCCTGTCATCGCTGGGTCAGGGCCACTGTGAATCTCCGCTAAACGTACGCGTTGTCAATCTGTCCTTGCAGTGGTTAATGCAACCTGCATCAGCTGTATTACCTCCTTGTCATACCAGTCACGGCCACAGTGTCGTCATTAGCATGTCAGCATCTGTCCAAACATTTGAAGCGAAGGCAGCCCAAATGTAAACTCGTGTACCCACCACTGTGGATATCCATTTTCTGAAGACCTCTTTTGATGACAAATTGCGGGTTTGGGGGTCAGAAGTTATTTCAAAAGATCAAGAGGCCAAAGAGGATGATTTTGTCTGCTCTGACGCGCCCAGTTACTGATGCCATCAGAGGAGGAGAATGGACGCGGTCAATTGGCAAAAATCCGGGCGGTCGGCAACGCTTGCAGTGCCTCTTGCTTGTAGCCCGCAGCTCCTGGATGCAGAATGTCAGGACGACGAAGTACATTGTGTTTGATGATGATGTGACGATATTGCGGACCAACGTGGTCCTTTCAGCAGAATTTGCTTGCGAGCGCTTCATCACTGGATAGAGGTGTAGCGATGGGGTGGGGTTAGTGTCAGTACGGGGTACGCCTCTAAAAGGGTTGAGGGCGGTCGCAAAAGTCGCTGAGATGATTCCGCCACCACGTCAGCGGAAAAACACCGCTCTCACTTATCGCCGTCGAAATGTTCCACGACCTCTCAAGTCCTGGGCTTTTCGAGCAAGCCTCGGAGTCACCCAGCGATTTTCATATGCCGCCTTTTGCCGAAAACGCATCAGTAGAGGCACGTATATCTTAGGTGTTGTAACCATACACCAACATGTCAAGTCACATGCAGCGAATGCATGAGTTGAAATGGACCGGGAACACTTTGGACATATAAAGGCCACTCAATGCTGGGCTTCCAACCACTGTCACTCCCTCGGTCTCTGCTCCGCCTCCTCGTGACCACCAAGCATTGCTCACTGCCCTATGTTCTCGAGTCATGATCAGGGATCAGCCTCGCTTCTGCCTCCTACCGTCGCCCGAGTACACTAGCCCACCAGGAGACCCATCCTTACCCATTCTCCTTCCACCAGTTTGACGACCTGCACGCCGTAAGCGGCCAGTCTAGCAAGCCAGCATTCTGTCTTCAAGGATTGGGAGCAGAAGAAGCACTTTTAACCCAAACCATCCCAAAGCCAAATGCCTGATTGACGGCATTGCCAGGCTTAGGCTTTTGGCCTTGGAAATGTTGCCGTTCCGTCTGGGTGGACCACAGATGGGGTTCAGCACGTCCATGGCCCCTTGCCTGCCCACAATACCAGATGGCGAGCAGGCATTTCTTTGCCAGATTAGCACGTCCCTGCTCAGGCCTGCCACGTGTTATCTATTATTTCAAGCGCGTTGTCTGCATCTGTCGTCCGGTTATTATAGTCCATCTGACCACCAACACATGGACTGAGTAAGCACGGCCAAGGCGCGAGATCCTTGTACTAGCTCACTGGGTGAGTGGGCGGGATGTCTAACGGTGGTGGTCGCTGGCTCTCTGCTCGGCGCAATCGCTCTTCAAAACCGCAGGGATGGTGCAGGGTTCTTTCCCTAAGGTCCTCTGGTGGCATCAACGTGCAGAGAAACCAGGCCATGTTGAAATTAATCTGTTTGGAGCCTCCACACACAGCTCGGAGCTGTATGGACGGCTCTCCACAATGAGGACGAGGCGCTGGTTGGGTGACAAGAACCTTGTGCCGGCAAGGTGGTGTCGTTGATAACGGTCGAAATTCTGCACGAGGGCCGCCCTTAAGATTGTTTTTTTTTTTGGTAGGTGGGAGAACATCCCTTGCCTGGCCACATGTCATGAACCTTGTTTCGTCCAGAAATTTCTAAAGCGCACTATCGGATCTGGGACAGCTTGCTGAGGAAGGATCGAGGTTCTGTGTTTGCACTTCCGACGTTCGCACGCTGCTTAATCCCGTGCCTGGTGCTTTGCAGTCAGCTCGGCCTCCCCGTCAATTGTCTCATTGTTGACGTGGCATCACATGGATTCCACCCGTCCACATGCTCCAGCGAATTGTGGCAGCAGCACATGCCATTACGCAGTACGAAGTGAACATGGCCTTACAAGCGCAGTGGCGGACCTCGGGTGTTGAGCACCGAGAATGGAGGCAGCGTGAAAGGCTCTGCACTATCCTTGCCAGATTGAAAGAAGCCACCAAAATGGTCAGTGCGGAACAATGCCTTGTCGAGCTTGAGCATTGTGGGTGATTTAGTTCTGGAACGTTCGTTGGACACTCTGATCATCAGGTCCAACCAGCGACGGAGGAGGAGACGGACACAGATGCGGACACCGAAGCATTTCTCTCAGTCGAATCCATAGGGCCCGACAGTTTCACAATTTTTCTGTCTTCATTAGGAAGTGGGTTCTGGGGTCCAGGGCTAGTGCAAGGCCGGGCGCCTCAGCTCTCAAGGTAATCATCTGAGGCAAGTCAGGGCTGTGTTGAAGCTGTGCGGGAGAAAGCGGAGGAGGAGGTATTCCTGGACACCGATGTTACCGAGTCCCTGGGGGCCTTGTGGGAAAGTGGTTGGCGCAAATTTGAGGCGGAGGAGGAAGATGAGGATGATCAGTTTCTAGTGCCCCTCGATCCAGAGGCTGGGGAATCAAGGCTCATCTCTCACATGAGTGCTTGGATGCTCCACATTTCAGTCACATGATCCTCGCCATTAAGGCCAATCAAGAATGAACAACGTTTATGGGATGGCCACCCTCCTGGATCCCGGTTTCAAAACAAAACTCCAGCAATTTCCATCCACCACCCAAACAGAGTGTAAATGCAGGAAATGGGACCTTGCTAGATGATCAACTGGAGCCATCTGTTGCGTCTGCTTCTCGTTCTTCAACTGTCACGGATGCTGGACACACGGTCAGCGATGTGACAGAGTAGAGTGCCAAGTAGCCGTTGCTGGCTGCAGCAGGCAGGCATAGGTGTCAGATGCCTAATGGGTGACCTATCGGCAATTTTTATTGGACCTACCTCACAACGCTTGTAATGCATGGGCACACATACAAAACACAGAGACCAGCTAAGATCATGGTGCACGACTTTCTGTGTCTAAACACCGATGTTTGGGTAGGTGTTCGGACCCAATTGGATTCTGGGTATCCAAAAATCGATGATAGACCTGAGGCGTCGCTCGCCACATCTAGAGGTGTTGTCTGCCAGCAGCCAAGTCATATCTGATGCGGGACCTTCGCAAAGCTGGTGGAGTCATGTACGACACCAAAACGCAGCGGCTTTCCACAGATAATGTGGATTCGTTTGACTTTCATCAAAGATGAATCAGGCATGGATCTCTGATGATGTTGTGGCCCATTGCCGAGGTCACTGATTAGTTGCCGGTTACTTCCACATTCTCTTCTCCAAAATTAAGGTCTATTGCAAAACTTTTTTTTTATAATGATCATTTCTTACTGCAATTTTTATTCTCTAGTTCCCAAAAGGATAATTTTGTGGTTTTGCGGTGTGGAGGACTGGTAAAGACCCACCATGGTTTATGACAAAACCGTATTCCATTTACTCACTTTATCTTTAGAATATTTTTCGCTTGTGTCTATGGTTTTGGGGTCAGTTGCTGTGAGGATACAGCTTTTATTATGGTCCTTTGGAACAGAAATGTGGGCTTCTAAGTGGCATTCTCCCTCACAATTTTTAATAGTGCTGAAGAAGTCATTTTTATAATTTTTTGAGTTCATGTGCTAGCATCATACAGGTATATTAAAAAATGTGGTGTCTAACAGGGACATTTGTTCTTCACAATTGTCAAGTGGTAACGGTCATGTTTTGAAATTTTTGGGGGCATTTTGCTGTGAAAGGCAGCTATACTACAGGTCCTAATCTAAAAATTGTTGTTACTAACCGACATTTGTTCTTCACAATTGGCAAAAGTGGCTCAAGAGTCATGTTTTGAATTTTTGGGGGCATATTTTGCTGTGAAATGCTGCTATACTACAGGGTCCTATTGTAAAATAATGTGGTTTCTAAACAGGGACATTTGTTCTTCTCAATTGTTTACCTTCAAGAGTTGGCTCAAGGGTGATGGTGCTGTCTGGAAACAGGAATAAGGTATGGACATGTTAATGGACACATATTGCAAAATCGACTGTTTTTGCAAGATCTTTAACATAGCTATCAGTCCCTGTATTGAGACAACCCATTTAATACAATTAAAAAAAGAGAAACAAAGAGTGGTGGGTTTCCCCCTATTATAAAAATGTGTTTTCTAGAATGAAACTACTAAAAAATCTGGTAGGTACAAATAGCTGATACAAAAATTCCTTGCTGAATTGTACAAGGGAGGTACAGGATATATGAACGATGTAGGTTTACCCAGGTCAGGTATATCAATGTCCGTTTCAACTAAAATGGGTGGTGAAAGACTCCTTTTTCGGCAGTTGTGTTTATATTTGAAGGGTCATGCTGTTTTGGGGGGGGGCTCTTGCTGTGTGGCCCAGGATAGGTTATTCAATGTACAGTTGAACTAAAATGGTGGTTGAAAAGGCTCCTTTTTCGGCCACTTTTTAGTCTGGGGGTCATGCAGGTTTGGGGGCTCATGCTGTGGCCCAGGACTGGTATAGTCAATGTCAGTTCAACTAAAATGGGGTTTGAAAGACTCCTTGTTCCGGCACTTTTTTATTCTGGGGGGTCAGTGCAGGTTTGGGGGCTCATCCTGTGGCCCAGGACAGGTATAGTCAATGTCCAGTTCAACTAAAATGGTGGTTGAAAGGCTCCTTTTTCCGGCACTTTTTTATTCTGGGGGTCATGCAGGTTTGGGGCTCATGCTGTGGCCCAGGACAGGTATAGTCAATGTCCAGTTCAACTAAAATGGTGGTTGAAAGACTCCTTTTTCCAGCACTTTTTAAATCTGGGGGTCATGCAGTTTGGGGGCTCATGCTGTGGCCCAGGACAGGGATAGTCAATGTCCAGTTCAACTAAAATGTTGGTTGAAAGACTCCTTTTTCCGGCAGTTTTTAAATCTGGGGGTCATGCAGGTTTGGGGCTCATGCTGTGGTCCAGGACATGTATAGTCAATGTCCAGTTCAACTAAAATGGTGGTTGAAAGACTCCTTTTTCTGGCACTTTTTAATCTGTGGGTCAGACAGGTTTAAGGGTCATGCTGCATTCCAGGACAGGGATATTCAATGTCCAGTTCAAGTAAAATGATGGTTCAAATCATACTGCCTTCTGGCACTTTTTAATTTGTGGGTCATGCAGGTTTAAGGCTCATGCTGTGGTACAAGACAGGGATAGTGAATGGTATGTGACTTTTTTTCTGTGGCTTTTATAACCTAAGTGTGTTGCCTAAGATGCAGCACGTATCCAGTTTCCTGTTGTGGATGTTAATTCCAGCTTCTCCAGCCCTGTTTGGGTGTAAGAATGAAGGTGTTGTTCCTATCCCATAGACTTTAATGGTCATCGGTGATAATCTATTATCGACTATCGGAATTCGTCTTGATAATTGACGATATCGACTATCGACCCAATAGCGATAGTCGACGTAATCTAAACATACACTTGTGTTAATTTGTTCTGTTTTACTTAGGTAAAAAACTGCATTCAGGGTTAATTTTATATTCAAGCTACATCACTTGTTATCTTTCACACTGAAATTCTGGCAGAGTGTATGATCTTGGCTTCGATTCAAAGCATCTGTTAGGGGGATCATAGCTGATAGCTGCGGGCACATTTTCTCCCCTCGGCTCTATGGCGTACTGAAAAATTATAGCGCTCAGTCTAAAAGTGCGGTCGAGTAGTTGTAATCACTCACGGGCTGAGCTTGAAGCTCGAAGATAAAGTAGTAAGATATGTCGGAGTTAAAAGTTAATCATACGCTCTGTGTGCAACATGCATAAATCACGGAGATTACAGCTAACATATGTGGGAAAGAAAATTGCAGAGGCATTCTACAAGCTAACGGTGATTGGCAGAGTATAATTACATTGAAACTGAATGTAAAAATAAGAAGGATTCGAAGAATGCATATGTATAAAGAGTGAGCTGCCGCCATTCCAAGATGGCAATTTTCAATGTTGGCTGTGCTGTCGTCATCAAATTCCATTAATGCTGAAAGTTGCGTAGATTTTGGGAGGGACCGTACAACACTAATTACACCTCGTATTACCTCAACTCCTGCCCCTCCCGGTATTCTCCCCTCAGCTCCCGTGCCAGAACCTCCCATTATTTCCTGTAGCCATTTTAACGAAGTCCAAAACATTCTCTGCATCCGGAAAGGCAAAACCAAACCCCGCCCTTTCCACTTCCTGTGGCTTCGGCATCACCACCACCATCACCTCCTCAGCCACTGGATTATTTTTTTTTTTTGTAAACATAATTTTTATTAAATTTTACAATAACAAAAACATATAATAACTGTCCAATAGATGAGAAACCACTTGATACACAAAGAAATAAATTAAGGCACCATTAGTACAAATAAGAAAAGTACTAAGCAGTGAAAGTACAAAATAGCACTAATGAAATACTTTGGCATCATAATAATAAGGATGAAGCAAAAGACAGCTCCATCTTCACTAAAGAAAGAAAACAAAAAATAATAATAAAAAAGTAGACCCCCCCCTCAAAAAAAACCAAACAAAACAACACAGCACACTGGTACCCATATGCAGTTATGTATAAGAGACATAATCACATACACCTATGTAATCAAGCAAGGTCTGGGATAAAAGGTGAAAACAAATACTGTGCTGATACAATGCTGCAAGATCGTCACACAGCCCTCGTCCCCTAAAGCCCGAGGGAGAGAAATAGATAAAGGACAAATTCACCCCCAACTCTGCCCCAAAAGTTCCCAAGGGGAAGTATCCTGGGCATGGTTCGGGGATGTGGCTGGGAAAAGCTCCCTTTTATGGGTAGGACTTTCAAAGCTCCCAGGTCCCTGCTTGTCGAGAGGGAGTTTACCAGGGGGTATAGAAAAAGGGCTGCTGATCCCCTTGATTCCTGGGGGGTGTAAAAGTTAACTATAAACTCCTGCCATTTCTTGAAAAATTTAGAGGCTTTGAGTTTCCTTAGTCCGTAATGTCAAATTCTGCCCATTTTAAAGTTTGATGTTTTACCCCCTGGATAAATTTCCCTTTAATGTGGGGGAAGGTTGGTTCCAACCGGAAGGGGGCCCGGAGGCTTCTTTTAGCCGTAATAAAAATATTTTGAAAAAATTGTGGGGTTTAAAATGTTGTGGAAAATTTTGGGGAACGGAGTTGTGTTGGCTTTTAAAGTTAAATGACACCAAAATTTTTAAAAAACCCCCAGGGTTTGTTTTGACTGTCCCAAAACTTCATGGTTTCCAAACAGGTCCATATACTAGGGAAACAAAACCCGTAGGGGGGTGCCCCCACTTGGGGCAGGACGTAAAATTTTCGGAAACAAGTGGATGGGGGGGAATATTAAAGCCGTAAATTGCGGGGAATGGGAAATTTTCTAAAGAAGTTTTCCCTCCATTTCATTAATATATTTTTTGTGGATTTTCAGCCATCCCTGGAGAATTGTAGTAGAATTCCTTGGTTGGGGTTTGACTTTCCCATTAGAAAAAACCCTGAAAGGGCCCCTCGTTTTCCCAAAACCCCCTCCGAAGACCAGATAAAACCCTTTGATAGGGGAGTGGTCTGTTGAAGAAGTGGGCCCGTTTAACTTTTATAAAAAGCATTCAATTGAAAAGAGACGGGCTTCATGCCCTTTTATTTTCCTATAAAAACCCCACTATTTGGGAGTAACCCAAAAAAAATGCGGGGTTTTGGCAAGGTATATTTTTGAGAAAATTTTGGAGAGGGGAGAAAAACCCGTTGGTGGGGGGGGAAAAAAGTGGGAAATAGTTAAAAACCCCCCTTACTCCCCTCCAGCCCCCCTTTTTAAAAATTGGGGGTTTCAAGGCCGGGTTTAAATTTCTGGGTGCCCATAGATGGAAAGGTTTTCACTGGTCTGGTAGGGCAGGGGAAAACCCGGGTTCTACGGCCCTTTCCCAGGTCCAATCTTTTGTCCCTCACAAGGAGGCTATGTTCGCCACCGTAGGAAGAGCAGATTTTTGGTATGGGAAGGCCGGGGAAGCGTCCAGGGGTTTGAACCCATTTGCCGCTCGGGTTTTGAGGGGGGGAAATATTGGAGGATTTTTAAACCCCAAAATCCGATCCGTAAAGAGGAGGCGGGGTTTGGTTTTATAAAACCCTAAGTTTCCGGAAAAATTCACCCCCCCCCCCTATCCTTTGGGGGGGTAGTTTCGTAGGGCTACCCGGGGGGCGTTTTTTTTTCCATGGGAAAAAGAAGTGAAAGAGGTAAAAAGTTGGGGGGAAACATTTTTTGTTAAGCAAAAAGGGGGATTGTTTTAACAAAAATGGGTTTTTTGGGGGGAAAACGTCATAATCTTGAGAAGATAAAGCCTTAGCGGAAAGGGGGAGCGGAAGATGCTTCCATCTTTCTAGTTCCTTCCCAATTTTGGGGGAAAACAGAGGGGGGTAAGGGGAGGGGGGTTAAATGGACTCAGGGGATTTAAAGATATGTATTTCAGACCCTTGATGGGGCACCCCCGGGGATATAGGTAAATTGAAAAGCAGATATGAGGAAGGTGAATAAACAGGGGAGAGACCCAACTTTTCTGACTTAGAAACATTAACCTTAAAGGGCCCGAGAAAAGGCAGAACTCTTTGTAACAGATCAAAAGGAAATGGGAACCTCCACGTGGGTAGTAGATAAATCAGAAGTTTACCCGCGAAAAAGGGACCTTAATTTTGGATAAAACGTATTAATCCCCAGTAGATCGGGGATTAGCGGCCAGGGCTCTGGAGGGTGGCTCTAGGGCCCAAAATTAAAAAAAAGTAGGGGGGAAAAGGGGCCCACCCCTGGCATGCCTTCCCAAATAAATTTCCCCTAAAAAGAATCCCCGGGATATAGTTTTGGGGCGTGGGGATTGTATTTAGTGAAGGGATATAAGAAGGAAAGGGCTTTTTGGGGGAATCCAAAACCCGTCCTTTCCCCCCCACCCTTTCTTAGCTGCCCTGTCGAATGTTTTTCTGCATCAAAGGACAGGACAGCTGGAGAGGGATGAAGCCCCAGATTACTTTTTTAAACTCATCCCGAAAAAGTAACGACTTTACGAATATTAGGACCCCCCGGGCTGCCCTTAAGAATCCCCTCTGTTGAGGGTTTAAAGAGAAGGGGAAAAAGAGTGGCCAGCTGTTGCTACACCCTTTGAAATTTCTTTAAGTCAACCTTTATTAATTAAATTTTGGGGGGTCGAGGGGGGGGGAGAAGTTCTTTCCCGGCTTCGGTAGGGGTTTTATAAAAACCTTTTTGTTCATATGTTGCGGGTTGGGGGTGTTTTTCGGATAGATTTGAGAAAAGTGGTTTTGAAGGGGGGGTGACTTAGGGGTTAAGAATTTTGTGAATTCTTGAGAAAACCAAGGGGCCCCGGGGGTTTATTTTTACCCAAGTTCTTTAATAACCCCAGAGTTTCTTCATTTTGGGAAGGTTGGTTAAAAGGTAGTCCCTATCTGCCCCGAAAAAGGGGGGGGAGGACAGACAGCCAACCGTCTGAGGGGTCCCTATCATTGGAGGTTTTGGTTGGGAAAAAAAAATGGGGCATAGAAAACCCTGTAGGACATTATTTAAAAGCAGTAGCAGAAAAATTGATATTCCCCCAAAGAGTCCCTCAATTTAAAAGGTATTTGGGCCCCGAGTTAATCCCCTTAGCAAAATTTTGGTAAAACCTCCCGCTTTGTTCTCAAACCCGAATAATTTTGTGACATCCAGGGGCTGCCGGGGCAAAACCCCTCTTACTCAAGCCAGCGTCATACTTTTTTTCTTGTGTTTAGGCCATTGGAGTTTGGTGCAGGGGTTGGGGGTTTGGGGAAAAATCGTGTAAGATTGCCCCAAATTCTCAATAAAAATTCTAATTTGATCCGCAAACCCCCTTCCCAGGGGGGTTAGTGTAGGCAATCAAGTGGGCCCCTAGACCCCTTTAGCTGTCTCCCAAAGTAAGACTGGGTTCCCTCCTATCCCCCGAAATTGTCCCTTTTAAAAATTGCAGCCAACCCCCCTCGGAGGATATTGCAAAATCCCCGTCCCCAAAAGGTTAAAAAGGGAATCTCTGGGGGTAATCCCGTACCCTTGGGAGGCCCGTGTGACGTTGGAGGACAAAAGGGGGGGATATCTGAAATAACTAAATCCTTTTAAAATCACAGAGAAACCCCTTTTTTTGACTTGGGGGGAAAGGTAGAATATAAACCCTTTTGGGACCATGAATTTTAGGGATGGGAAAAAAAAAAAAAGTCCCCTTTAATAAAGGGTGAAAAGGGCCCCCATGTATCAACCAAATGGAGTCTGAGGGTAAAAAATTGCCCAAAAGTGGGGGGTCAGGGATAGCGGGGAAAGGGGAGAGTATCATGGACAGATTTTTTTATCTTCCTGGGAAAAAAAACCCCAGGTTTTTAAAACCCCTCCCACAATTTCAAGAGGTACAGGGTCAATAGATAACTGGTCTGTAAGGGGTTTTTTAGAAAAATCCTTTTGGTTTTGGGATGAGGAACTTTGATATTATAGTTGGAAATAACTTCCCGAGACTTTCAAGGTTAAAAGGGAAACCAGCGGGCCCTCACTTCAGGGGGGGAGTAACAAAAGAAAAAGAGAGGGTTTTTATGGATGAGGATAATTTTCACCATTTTTTCCCATTAAAGGATGGGAGCCAGGACCGAGCCCCCCCAAAGGGCTTAAGCCTGCTTAATTCCCTCCTCCAAAATGGTTTCCCGAAGGAGGGCGATGTTGTTTTTTAAATTTTTTTAGGTGGGAAAAAGAATCATTAAAATCTTTAGAAGGAGACGCAGTCCCCTTAAAGTTCCCGATGTTCTTGCATAAAGATAAGTAAAAAAAGAATTAGCACAAACCAAATGGGTGAAGGAAATAGGGCTCCACCCCCGGGAGAGAAGGGCCCTTTACCCATCCCCCCCTTGATCCAGACCTACTAAACACAAATCAGACAAAAACAAGAAGGTACCCAAAAAAGAACCCGAAAAAAAAAAAAAAAACAATTGGGCGGAAACCAAAAAAAAAAAAACAACCCGCCAATTTTTTCCAATGTGCTATTGGGCTTCCTTTTTTTTGAACAAAGTAAGAGAAATAAAGTAAGGGAAAAATAGTGCAAATGCCCCCCCCGGGCCCAAAATGCGTAAAGGGATTTCGTGTGGGAAGGGGTGTTAAAAGGTAGTTTAAAATTTTATCATTTAAAAAAAAACAAATATAAAGTTAGGCCGTAAAAAACAAATTCAAACCCGTGAGTAAAACAGGACTCATCCCCAAAAAAGAAAAAAAAAACTTGAGCAAAAGGACAAAATTAAAAAAAAGGGGAGTTGCCCCAAAGAACCAAAGGTTTCGGTTGAGGGGAAAGTTCAGGTTTCCCGAGGGTCCCCCACGCCAAACAGAACGGGAGCGTTGTTTTCCCTTTGGGGAAAAAATCTCCCCGAAAGGGGGTGATTTTTGGCCCGGGGGGGAAATTCCCCTTTTCCCCCGTTTGGGGGAATTTCTTTCTTTTAGGGGGTAGAATCCGGGGGAAAAGGCCCCCAATATTCTGCTGTAGATTTAAGAAAAGGGTCTCAGAGGCCTTGGCTTTTTGGGGTTTTGAAGGCTGGGCAAGGAAACCTTTTTGGGTAAAAGGTTCGCCGGTAGGTGAGGGCGGCCCTTTAAAGTGTTGGGGTTTGAGGGCCGGCACCAAAAGTGAGAAAAACTCAGCTTTGCTGGCCACCTCCACAGAGAAATCTCCCAAAAATAAGAATTTTATGTCCCCTTTTTTTCCCGTGGCTGTTGAGGTTTTTAAAAGGGTCGGAAGATGTGACTTTGTCATTAATGTCCCAAATATTTGACAAACCAAAGGAGTGGGCGTTCTCTCGAGATGGGTGCGGGTTTTGGTCCTGCTTGGTGAGGAGTCACGGGATCGCAGGGTTTTGGGGGGGTTTATGGGTTTTCTCCCCTTGCATGGTTGGGGAAACCCTAAGAGTTTGGCCCGGAGGCACTAACCCCAAGGAATGTAGATTTTTTGCTTTGAAAGGGGGGGTTTTTGGCGGAAAAACGGTTCTCCAAGTGTCCACTTTATTGAGAGCCCCTGGGTTTTCAGGCGCAGTTGGGCCGGGGGCGGTTGGTGGAGTCCCGTTTTCTCCAGCTCTTGGAGGCGCTGTTCGTGGTCGGTTTAGTGCGCTGAGCCTCTTGTTGAAACGTTCTGGAATTTTTAAAACATGGCCCTGAAGGAGCAAAATCGTCGTGCCCAAAGGGCTCCCGGTATTGGAGCCCTTTTTCTGGGCCCCACAATGGCCAGTTTTTTTATAGTCCCCATGGATCATCAATCCGGGGGCTCATCGCAGCCACAGTGGTATCAGAGGCGTTTTCGTAGTGGGGGGGTTGGACGGAGAGAGCGGTGGGGGCTCAGGGGGTTTTATGTCAGTTCGCGTTTTTCCCTTCTCACTGCTGCCCGCGACTCAGGGGGTAATGGGGCTCAGTTTAGAACCCTTTTTGTTTTTATTTGCCGGTTTTGCCCCTGTTTGGATGAAGCGGTCCCCCAAGGAATGAAGGAAAAGAAGAAAGATTTAAAACTATTGGGAAAAACAATGTTATGGTAGGGGCCCCTTTGGCCCGGCCGCCACTAGGTTTTCGCCACGCTTAAAATCTGATGGGGGGTTTTAGCTACTGTCTGGGGAGAGAGAGCAGGAGTCTCAGGGGGACAGCATCAGCCCTTTTGGGAGGAGGAGGGAGGGTGTGTCGTGTGATTAGAAACTCTGCACAGTCCAGGGGGGGGGAAACCCCCGGCGGGGCCCGCAGTGTACTGAGATAAATAAAAAGTTTCCCCCCCCTCCCCCCTTTTGGGGGGTTTTTTTAGTTTAGGAGGGGTGTAGGGTGTATACAGTTTTGCCGGGATTTGGCCCCCCCAAAGGTGGGGAGAGGGTTTAGTGTGGCCATGGTTTGAGCGCAGGGGGTTTCCCCACAAGTCAGAAAAAGTCCTCCCTCCGAGTAAAAATAGAGTGGGTGGCCGGGGAGGGGAGCCGAGATGGAGCCCGCCCCCTTTCAGTCACTTCCCTGCTCTCTAGAATAAGGGGGCCCGGGGGGTGTTGGGGACCTCAGGGAGATCTAGTTTCTGCCCGGAGGGTTTTTCCCCCCTGAAGATGGACGCTGCAGGGGGGAGCCGTCCCCCGGAGCAGCGATTTTACTGATTGAGGAGAGCCCGAGCGCTTGTTCTCCCTTTTGTCGCAGGTCTGTGCTGCCTTTTCCCAAACCCTGCACTGTCGTACTCTGCGCTGGTGGAGGCTCTCAGGGTCGGGGGGGGTTTTTCAAAGGGGTAAAAAAGATAAAAAAACCCGGGTCAGTGGGGTGATGGGCCCGGGGCTCCCCGCAGCTGTACGTGCGCTGTGGGCCCGGGGATTTAGCTGTTATTAGGTGGGGGGGTCCCGAGTGTAGCGGAGCTCTGCACCCCGGCCTCCCCTAATGGTGGGGCCGGAACCGGGAATTCACTGGATTCTTTATTCTCATGGCCATAGATCTACCTTCTCATACCATTGGACGCACAGCGCCAAATTAACCACCAAGGAATCAACCAATTCAACGTAGCCTTTATACCACCCTAATACAAGTGACGCGCATCCTACTGACCCAAATCCAAACCCTGAGGAAAACACACCCTATGGCATGTTAACCGTGGCATCAGCCAGATACAGAAGACATAATTCTAGCCTCTTTGAAAGCGATCTATACCATGTTGCCAGCATCAAGTGCCTGGGATTATACTTTTGGCCTATCATCAAATCAGCCTCCTCCTAGAGAAGACCCTGTTGAGGACATCAGTGCTATACTCAATCGGGGAAGAAGTTCTGCGCCTGTTCGTCTTCATTCTTGGGCAAAGGAAAGGCGAGTGGCTGAATACCTCAGTCAATATCTTCAATTCTACTCAGCAGTCCTACTGAATCCAGGAAGACACTTTTCTTATCACCAATGTCCTGCCTTATTCCAGGACCATGGATTTGACATGACAGATCACTAAGCGCATAAAGAATCCTTTTTTCAACCGGCGTTTGTTAAGGTCTCCATTAAAAGAACCCATTTGTGGATCTATTTGTGAAACTATTGAAAATGATAAGTTGCCTGGAAGTCAACTTATTCTATCTATCTTGTCTAAGGGCTCAGAGTTCTTGTCATTTAAATAAAGGGTTTGATGGCTCAGACTGTATCCGTCTCGAAACAATTGTAAGAAAGTTTCTACAGTGTCCCCTACTTCAGGACTCTCAAAGGACCTACATCCCAGGACTTCTGAGAACCTGTACGTAACATCAACCAGCACAAATATACCCGGAGACCTCAACCCATCAACTCATATGGACCTAATGGTTCGGCACGTGGAATGTCCATCTGCACACCATCGTAGGCGGGCAATGCCGAATTACAAACAAGTCCTGTTTTTACTGCAACCAATCTGGAAATATCAATGATGAGCAGTGCCGCACTAAAGCTCGTGATGAAGGCAGGAACTTTGTCTACACTTACGGCAAAAACCAAATACGGCATAACCCTCAAAGCATAAAATCAAGAACAAAACTCATTATCAGGAGCTTATGTAAGTCTCAACAACCGCCAAGAATTCAACCAACAAACGCGCCAACCAGGGGACCTCAGATCCCTACAATAATAATACCATACCATTGACGGTCATTTTGACCAATCTTAACCATAGTCATTACCTAACAAGGCATATCCTCAAGAGATCATATTCCCGCTTTCCAACCTCAAAAGACCTCCTCCAATCGTCCCTCATCCATAGGATTCCGCGCAAACCTAAATGTCTACCGATTTTCTCAAATCGCTTCAAGAAGAACACCACAGTATAATCATTTTTTACCCGTGTTGACCAGTTACAATCTTCAAATAAATCGGCCTCCAACTTCCTTTTCCTTGTAGATACACAGATCAGTTCTGAAAAACCTTCTGAACATTTCAACGGACGTCATACTTTCATCACTACTAACGTTTTCATGCGTTGACGTGGAGATGGACGACACAACCCAATACTTCGCTTAGTATGCTGAACCTACCCTGTGCCAATGGACATCATGGACTCCTGTCTTAGACTACTTATCGCTCCTAATTTACCACAACTAGCGTCTGCTTGAAGCTGATCTTCACAACGATGAATGGCTACTAAATCATATATAATTCTTCTGGAATGTATTAGTCGACTAATAAATTACACCAATTTCACATGACTAGAGCTTTACAAAGCTGTATCCTGCGCTCATCTCACATTTTTTATCCACATCAAGCAACACCGGATCTGAAACTGTTTTCTGACCACACGTACCAAACAACATTTGTTATAGATCCTGAAGTTTGGATCTAAAGGTCCCTGATCGATATGGTATCCTTCCAGTCTCACCTGTACATGTCTTCTTGTAAAAGAGCGGTGCTACCCCGCGTCGCTTGCCTCAATACATCCTTTTAAAGCAAAATGATCAAGAACAATCTCTCTGGAGTCACAAATCAGAATATTTCCTGGATAAATTGGGTAACTCAATCCACCTCATGTATGCTCCTGCAAAATACACTTGGTTGCCTGCTACACAAAGAAACAGTTTTATCCCTGGTGAAATCTCACAAAATAACTGTTGGTTTCATGACTCAGATATCAGAACATTGCGATGGTCACGATTAGAAGAACCCTGTGGTCCCCCGCTAGCTCATGTTTCTTCTCGAAGCCAAGATACTTCTCACTCGCCTACGAATCACAGTCTATAGGTTTCTGTGCAATTCCTTCTTCATTCAGTGTCCAACTACACAAGGACTTATCGTGGTACTCAGGTACCCACCTAGTGACAAGCGGATAGTCATACAAAGAGAGGGTGCACAGAACTCACCCAACCAAGTTGACGTCAAGCCCTGCAGAGACATAATATATATTCTCTTGTTTGAGCACTGATTTCCAACCGTTGTCAATCAAAGCTCTTTCTTGAGTACATCTTTCAACATTTTTGTGCATCATCAACTTGCAAAGTCTCAACACAGATTCTCCAAGCTCCAATCGGAGATCAAAGATAAGCTTGTATATCCTCGGAAACCAAATGCATATCACAAGGAGTACCAAAGACCACCTTACCCAATGATCGGAGACAAAAGCTGTGCGATGCCTCATTTCTTCACTGAACAATCTAAAACAACTTCCAAGTATTTCTCAGGCCTCAGTCACGTTCAACTGTCGTCAAAGGAATACCCAATTGTCTCAGTCTTATGCAAGCTTTACTAACGATACTTCAAGGACAATATTTACAACCAATGAACTCGACACTTGACAGCGCGCACAAGAGTGATTTCAACCCAGGGAAAAAAACTAATCCTACAAGCTCCGGCGTCTGGGAATCATTGGGCTACTCACAAGCCTTTCAACCGCTTGCTATTTTGTAAGACTAATGGCGCGCGAGCTTCCGAAGTCTTGTGACACAAAAAACATAGACGACCATCATGAGACACTCTTGGATACTTCTTCTTGCAAGTTATATCCGTTGCACAGTAAAACTGTCCCTACTTCGCGCACTCAGTGCTATCTTTGCTGCATGCAAGTTCTATTCCTGGTAAAAAAAAAATGAAGACATCATATTTAGGCATCCGGGACCAATGTTTATTCTCCTCCGATCTACAAGGGGATCCTGAAACAGTCGCAGCAACCCTCATCTCAGCTAAACAGGCGCCATCTGCCGTATACAATTGTAACATTACTGATTACTGAAAATGTCACTTTGAAGACGATGTACAACACTCTACCGCAGGCCACTCTGCTTCCCCCTCTCAATGGGACAGATGAAGATGACAGCGTATCAGTTCAACCACATATGAATACCTAAGACTGACCTCTAGGATGAACCTCTCATGACTGTCTTTGAGCAAATGGCGAGGTATGAAACCCTTCCCCCCCAGTCTTCCTATGTCTCTACATCCAAGTTTGGGAGAGCCCAGACTATAGTAGTTCTTCACCATGGATCACAGATATGCAGATGATCAAGGACGAAATTCCATACAGGACGATTCAGGTGGTCTACCCTAAGAAATGCAAGAAAACACATGAAGGCTGCATCTCTTACCTTCGAGATATGCACAGCCCAAGAAGGTGAACTCTGAAGACTGTAACGGAAGTGCATGTAAGCTTGAGGCGCCGAAGAAAAGACCATGGAACATATATCACGCAACTCAGTCCCTACGTGTAGCTGAAGTAATGGCTCGCATAGCACTATTGCGCTGAAGGTGGGGTCCTGCAGAATTTCCAGTACAAGTCTCGTGAACGCCCATAAAGACTCAAAAAGCCGTTCAGCAGACTCTGAATGCATGCTCTCCAATTGGCCATCTCAAGTGGCCGTTTTGAAGACTAAAGAGCCCATGCTGAATAATATACGACATTGGAAAGTAAGAAGGTTCACGCTACAGAGCAGGAGACTCTCTAGAGTGCTGGAAAAGGCCACAGCTCCTTCCCAGAGATTCGAGCGAGGAAGCAAGGAGTTGCTTATATGATGCTGACCAGAAGCATAGACAGAATAGAATGATAATGTCGAGAAGAAAGAAGGAGAATGTGATGAAGCAAGACTGGAGAATGTAGAAGAAAAGAATGTATGTGAGCATGTGAGAAGAAAGAAAGGGAAAGGTGAGAAGAAAGAAGAGAAGGTGAGTAAAGAAAACAGAAATAGAAAGTGAGAGTAAAGAAAGGAGACAGGTGATGCAAGAAAGAAGGAGAAGGTGAGAAAGAAAGAAGGATAGAAGAAGGTGATGAAGAAGAAAAATCAGAAGGAAAGAAAAGAGAGTAACAAGAGTAGAAAGAAGCCAAGGACAATACATATCAATTAGAATCCAGGTGTTACACCTGTCAAGACACAATTTCAAACTCGAAATAAGCCCAAAGGAAAGGAAAGTTTGGGAGGATTTGGGAGCAGAGATACATCCAAGACATTCGGATTCTAGAAGGAACAGACAATAGACTTTGTTTACCAATGGGCATTATATCCAGCTGTAGTAGCAATTGGATCATGGTTACTACCCACCTGATGAAACTAGCAAGATGATTTCTTCAATCACACTCGAATATACCTAGGGCAACCCAGAATCTCTCCATTTTCCACGGAAATTAGCTATGCTAGAAGTTTTTGCGAAATACGCAATATTTGTTAACCCAGGACAGTCGACTTGATGGCCAACACCAAAGGAAGCATTTGCTAAAACACTATATCCTCTACACAGCGGATTCCCATAATGAACACAATCATGATTACCCAAAGAGAAGAAAGTAAACGCAGTATGATTCTAAGATAGGTGGGTGGATATGTTTTACTCAGATTACCTGAACAGCCTACCCATTTACGAACATCAGACTGCCGAAACCAAAACCAGTGAAGAAACTATTGACGAGATTGATATGCAGATTTGGACACCTGAGAGCTTATATAAATCTGACCCAAGGACCTGCCTTCACTGCAGAAGGTAACCAGAGACATCTTGGCTAAACATAGTACGGAGCTGACTTCGCGTGCCAGGTATCAATCTCCTAACCAATCACCGAATTCAGAGCAGAGGAAGTGGCAAGAATGAACGCCACCGACTGAACGAACAAACAATTCTGCAATCTATCAAATAAACAAACTCTTTCCTGGCCCGAAGATCCTAACCATCATTGCACTCTCATACTGTCCAGAACAAACTAACCCGTAGGCAGCACACTGGTCCCACTCCTTAACAGGAGATAGTATTCTCCAGCGGCGACAGCCCAGATTAAGGGCGAGATTATATCAACCCAATCCGCAGGGAAATGACAAAGCCTATGTAAAACAATGACGTTACTAACCAACAATCAGTGTCAATCAAATTGTGGAAACTAATCCCAAGCCATAGAGTTCTCCTCCATATCCAGATCCAGACAATACTATCAAAAGCTACAACCTGGTGACTTTTGTGTGGGTATCTCAGAAACACGGTCAGTGAAGTATTCACTGGAGCCCAGATTTGAACCATACACGCAGTACTCCTGATGTCCCGCAACGCTACAAGAGGAACCATATGACAAGGAGGAAAAAAGACCCACCTGGAGATTCCTGCATACACACTGTCATAGAAACGTGATCTGACTGCGACCAATAAGTCATTATGAACTTTTTCTTGCCCTTATCCTATTCCATTCATGAGAGATTTCTAGTCTGGCGATGTAAAAATGCAATAGGGAGAGGGCCAACCAATGGGGGAGCCTGATGAAATTCAAAACAGGGATCGAAGGTCAAATCTAGGCTTTGAATCACTACCCGCCCCATATAACAATCAACACAAACGTATGACACTGGGCGTAACATACACATCTATTAAAATGCAACAGACTAGTTTTATAATTACACCGAAGATGTCTTACAAGGTAATTAGCTGAAACAATAAAGCACCACTCTCCATCAATGACTTTCCAGAATCATAGAGGGTTATGCAGATTTTAAACAATCCATAGTATGACCACGAGTGCGACGGACTGCTCTGAGGGTGGCAGTCATTGTCAACAGACAATCCTTTACCATCAAAGCTACTGCGATAGGAAGTAGCAGGCGATTTCGCTTGAGGATTATGCCCCTTGGAACAAGCCTGACAGAGGTTCAGGTGCGGGTTCAACACCCGCTCCACCTGTATCACCCTGCTGTCTAAGGAAGTGAGTTAAATCTTTACCCATCCTTGTTCAGTTTAGGGAAGAGCATCACATCATCGATTCCCACTCTCAGGGGGGAGCACAAAGAACAGATTGGTTATTATTTCTTCAACTGGGGACTGTCAAAGTTGGTAAATTTAAGGAAAAAAAACATCACAAAAGTATACGTTTAGCATCAATTACATTCTTATCTAAGAGCTCATCAGATAGTTTGTTTAAACCTGCATGCTACACTGCTAATACATCCTTATACGAACTATCAGATTATCTCTCTACACAAACAGCTATCCTTGAGCGACAGCTGCAGGTGGTCGCTAGAAGCAAGACGATATCCAAGGCCTTCCTCCTCCCCACCAGAAGATATACAAGTAGGAGAGTTTGGGCAACTGTCGTCCCATATCATCTAATAGCTTCTACGACAAATGCAAAAATAAACTTGAGATCTCTCTTAGCAACCCCCAATTAACCATCATAGTAGTGATATAATAGTCCATTGTGATTAAAAAAGTTCTATTGGAACTCTGTTAATTTACTGAGTGATTAAAACTGATATTTATGTCCCCGAACGGAAAGTGAGTCTGGGACATATTATCATCGAGCTAAAAACTGCTACGTCGGCAGCATAATGATAATATAAATTCGGCTAACAAGGAGGCATCATTAATTGCGGATAAAGGAGTGAACAAAGATTAAGTTTCCACACCTGATTTAATCAACCATGTGATCAATAACCACCTGTATTTTAACTATCTGTTTTATGTCCGACATCAACACACCACTGAGTTAAAGTCCCTTTTTTGTTGTTTGCAGTCTCTATTGGTCTCTGTCTTGTCATTTCTCTTGGGGTAAAGGCAGACGCACTTGTTCCGAATTAATTTGGTGACACATATACTATTTGACACTGTTCTGCTAGTTTCTCAACACGTGGCAAAAACACCATAATTAAGCGCCATATAAGCAGTACACAAGTTTCAATGCTGTCCGTAAAAGCATGTCAGTATGGCGCAATAGCGCACCTGTCTAGAAAATTTGGTGATAACATAATTACTAATTAACTTTCTATGCTGCTTGTTCTCAGTTCTTCCAGTGCTCTGGTGGACATTAACGCAAGCATCACATCATACCGGTGTGCAGGAACCGTTAGGCCTGTTCCATCAGCATCGTAAAAGTAACGATAGTGAACTTCGGTGCCTGTTACATACTCCAGTAATAGCAACAAGCGACAGCCAATAACTGTTTCTTCGAGCGTTAACACACAACCTGTATCCAGCAGTTCTTTGAGCTCCTCATCCTCCCAGTCACGTCCACAAATGTCTTTCTGTCAACATCATCATCATGCACTCTCCGTCCACGACACTTGAAGCGAAGGCAGCCCAAATGCGTCATCTTCATGTATCCACCAACTGTGGATAATCCATTTCTGCGAGACCTCATTTGATACACAAATGCGGTTGGTCAGAAGGCATTTCCAAAGCGAATGATTTTGTCTGACTCTGAGACACCCAAATCACGCTTTGAGGGGGGGAAAAAATTAAGCATCAAGGAGAAGGAAGGTCCAGTCAGCACAATCTCCCGACAGCGGTTTGGTGAAAACGAATTGCAGTGCCTGTAGGCTTTCTATTCTAGACGTCTCACTCAGGATGTACACTGTACACTGTCAGGGACGGAAGAAATTCACCGTGTGATGATGATGAATGTTGAAAACGACAATTGCCGGATACCAACGTGGTCTTTTCAGCAGAATTTTGCTTGCGATCGCCTCAATCAATCCGAGGAGGAATAATGATGGGGTCTATGTCAGATCCCGGTGTGGCGCCTACAGAAACGTGAGATGTGCGTGTACACAACAAGAGACCGCTGAAGAATAAGTCCACCCACGCCATGATCAGTGTGGTGGAAGCGGAAACACCGCTACTAAAAGCATATTCTCACGTCGAAAAGGACCAGACCTGTGAAGCCTCGATTCCAATCTTTAGATCAAGACCTCAGATTCTCGCCGCACGCGAACTACATATGCAAGATTTGCCGGTCAACAAGCGCGTCAGTAGAAAAGTGAAGAATCCTAAAATTTGTTTAAGCACCATGAAGAAGAACATGCGCATAGGCACATGTATCTAAAGCTAAGAGGTAGTCACGATTGGAGAATAAAAGGCCCACACAGACCTGGTCTTACCAACTAATGTGACTACCCTCTGTCTCCTCCTCCTCCTCCGCCATTCCAAAGACCAAGCCATTCCTATGCAGTCCATGTCCCGTCTAGGTGACGGCCATGTAATCCAAGGATCATGTCCCATTCCACCGACACGTCGCCCGGAGATTACCACCACCTATCAAGTAGCCAGGAGACACAGCATACCCCTTCACTTCCACCAGATTTGGACCTGCATCAGCCGTACAACGACTCAGGTATCTCGAGCAGCCAACCTTCTGTGTACCAGGTGTAAGGGAGGCAAGAAGAACCGCGCTATAAACCTCCCAAACCCATCCCAAAGGCCAAAAGCTGAAATGCGTCGACATTAGCCAGGGCTTTTGGCCTTGGGCAACTGTTTGCCTTTCCGCCTGTGGGCCACAGATTAGTGTCCCAACGTCATGTTCCCTTGAGCCTCCCCCAATATCAGATGCTTAGCAGGCAATTCTTTTCCGAACGATACCATCCCTGCCCCTGGCTAGACCCACGTGTCAGATAAAACTCTCCAGCGCGCTTGGCTCTGCATCTGGTGTCCATCAAAGTCCACATCTGACCACTGATACCTTTGTCCTTTGTACAAAAATGTTGATTTCTAAGTGGCATTTCTTCTCTCCAACAATATTTGTAATAGTGTACCGAGTAGGTCAAGTTTTCTTCCTAATTTTTGGGGTCATGGTCTGTCCTAGAAACCACTATACTAACACGGTCCTATTGTAAAAAATGTGGTTTTTAACAGGCATTTGTTCTTCACAATTGTAAACAGTGGCCAAAAGGTCGTTTTTTCTAATTTTTGGGGGCATGCTGCTGTCAAACAAAAACCAACTATAATACAAGGCCTATTTCCCCCAAAACAATTTTATATTTTTATTTCTACGCATACCGTTCTATTTCTGGCTAATTTTAATTAAGGTTGAAAATGAGTAATGTAGTTTATGCGGCTGCTTTTGGGTCAAGCAGACTGAAAATAACAGCGCTTATTCAAGCGGTTTCTATCAAATAAATCTTGTTCTGCAAATACTCAATTTCTATCCTCTCTTCTTGCTGCTGATTTTACTCTCTGTGTCCATAAGGGCATTTCGGCTGGTTTTGGAGTCAGGCTATTGTGAAAAGGGTGCCAGGAGTGCAAATAGGACAGTACTCCGGTCAGTGGCCCTCTGCCTTTCTCAATATACATTCGCATCTACAAGAAGGGCGACATTGTGCACCCTAAGGGTATGGGCACCATAGAAAAAGGCATGCCACCTAAATGCTATCATTCATGGCAATACTGTCAGGATCTACAATGTGAAACAGCATGCTATTGGTATAATTTTGAGCAAGCAGATACATGGTACAACCCTTGTGCAAGAATCAATGTTTGTATGGAGCACATTCGCCACCCCAAGAACAGAGACAATTTCCTCCAGCACGTTGAGTAAAACGAGAAAAAGAAAGCCAATAAAAAGGGCACCTCAGTGGAACAGGAGCGTCAACCACCAGCTTTCCAAGTGAAGCTCAATTGGTCCGCACTCATATGGAGGGGCAAGCACTCTCGGAGAGGCAGAAATTTCTCAAGCGCTACCCAGGTATTGACTGTCTTCTGAGTAAGGAACGAGGTCTTAGCTCACACTTCCACCATGCACACACTGCTTCGGCTCGACTGTTTTCGTTGCTGCATCATAAGGGCATTTTTGCCGTGTTAACAGATGACTGACAGCAGCTCTGGCTCTCACCTCACCCACTCTAAGTATGGCCCTGCTAGCTGAACCTGTGTGTTAATAGATGACGGACGCTAGCCTGGACTCTCACCGCACCCACTGTAAGTCCGGCCCTGCCATCTGACCCTCCGTGATCCACGTTCACAACCTCAACCTCCTTGATCAGTAATATCTATCAACCCACTTGACAACAGAATGCAGGATTTTCAGACAGGCCTCGTTGACCAACTGGGGACATCTGTTTCGTCTGCTTCACGTTCTAATGTTACTGTGGAACAAAGTCACCAACGTGACAGCGGTAGAATGGCAAGTAGCTGTAGCAGCAGCAGCAGCATTGGAAAACTAGTTTTTTAAAATAGCTAATTTTTTATTGCTAATTTTTATGCTGACGGTCCATAAGTGCACCTGTGCGAGTTTTTGGGTCATGCTGCGGTACAGGACAAGGATAGTTAATGTCCAGTTCAACTAAAATAGTGGTTCAAAGACTACTTTCTTCCGGCACTTTTTAACCTAAGGGTCCATAAGGGCATTTGTGTGGGTTTTGGGGACATGCTGCATTAAATGACAGGAATAGTCAATGTCCATTTCACTAAAATAGTGGTTCAAATACTTGTTTATTCCGGCACATTTTATTTTGAGGGTCCATCAAGGGCATCTTTGCTGGTTTTGGGGTCATGCCGCTGTAAAAGAAAACAATAGTAAAGGTCTTATTGAAAAAAAGCTTATTTCCCATGCTTCAAGACCATCAAAATGAAGAGCGGTTACTGGGTGTCCACCCTCCTTGATCCACGTTCCAAATCAAAAGTCAGCAATTTCCTTCAACCCACTTCATTTGACAGTAGAATGTAGGAATTTGAGACAGGCCTTATTGACGAACTGGAGACATCTGTTACGCCTTCTTCGCGTTCTAATGTCACGGTGGAACAACGTCAGCAACGTGCCAGCAGTAGCAGTAGCACCCGGCAGTTGCTTCTGCTGTGAGCTCTGCTGAATACTCCTCATCTCTGCTCAATTAAACCTCCATAACCCTGCCATCCACCCTGCTGGGTTCCAGAATCTGTTGCCTGAACCCCTGGGGAACGTTTTGGCCCTCCGGTAAACACTACAAAAGTACAGAACTAAAGTTTCATCTGCTCTGTTTTCTGCGGCCTAAACAGCAAGTGCAGCCAGCAAGGTAACACTCCTTTCCTTTTGGGCATTTTCACCCCCCCTCTGGTCCCTCCCAGCCCTGTACACAGACTTTCCGGAGCCCCTCTTGCAACCCCTTGGTCCCGGGGCTAAGGTTGTGGACTGCCCCTAACCCTTTTCCTTTCTGGGCCGGGCCCCAGTTTTCACTCTGCCCTGAGGCAATTTGGGGGAAATCTGCCCTGAAGCTGTTGGCCCCCTTCACAGCCCTTCCCTTTTCCCTTTTACAGCTTCCACGCTGTCCTACCAATTTTGGAGCCTACGCTCCCCTGAGACTCCCGATCTCTAAAGCGCTGTCCCTTCCCTTAAGCTCTACGTGCTTGTCTGCTGGCAGCAAAACCGGCTTTTCCCGTTGGGATCCCAGCACTGCGGGTCTGGGTTTTAAACCCCTTTATACTCCCCAAACCCTTTTTAAACATAGTGCCTGGTCCCTAATCAAAAAGCCTGAAATTTTTCCCTCCCGCCGCAGAAAGGGTCCCCTGAAACAAGCCCAACACTCCACCCACAGCAACTCCTTCCTTCCCAGGCAGACTCGGGCTCATTCATCGGGTTCCCTTTTTAAGTTGCAGATTAAAAAAAATAAATTTTTTACTCACCGAGCCCCTCCATAAACCCGTCCCACCCAAGAGAACCCCCAACAACCGTCCCAGCCGAGAGCGCCAAAACAACCGTCCCACCAAGAGCCCCTCCTTTAATCTGTCCCAGCCAGAGGGGCGCCCCCATAAACTGTCCCAGCCAGAGAGTGCCCCCACCCAACTGCCCAAACCAAGCTGCCCCCAACCCCTGTCCCACCAGGGGACTGCCTCCATAAATTTCCCCCGGCCTGAGACTGGGCCCCCCCACCCACCTGCCCCAAGCCAGAGATCCCCCATCCCGCCCCCGCCAAGACTCCCCCCCAAAATTCCCCTGTCCCAGCCAGGGGGACTGCCCCCATCACTGCCCCCAGCCAGAGACTGCCCCCCATCACCTGCCCCGGGCCCAGAAGGGGCCTCCATCAACTGCCCACCCGAGAGCGCCCCCAAAAATGACAAACCTTCCCCCAATCCATAACGCCGCCCCCCCATCAATGTCCCAGCCAAATTTGCCTCCATAAACGGGCCCAGCCAGGGGAGCCCCCTCCATAAAACTGTCCCAGCCAGGGGAGCGCCCCCAACACCTGCCCCACCAGCCCACTAATTTGCCAACTGTGATCAAAAACCCTATGCTTTTTTTTCCCTCATCATCGCAAACTCCCTCTCCTCCCCACTTACTGCTTTACCCCCAAACTCCCTCGCGGGAAAACAAGAACTCAAACATCTACCCCTGATTCAAACCCTCACCCCTTTGTCTGCCCCCACCCCCTCTTCCTCACTGTTAATCCCCTCCGCACCAAACCCCCCCTTTCCCAAATTTACGGGTCAAATCCTCCCTGCCACCTACTCACCCTCTCACGCTCCTTCGGGTTTCCCGGGACTTACCCCCCAAACCCCCGGGCCCCCACCCCCCAAACATTCCCACCAAGTCTCTGCCTCCTGAACAGACCCCACCACTACTAATTCCGCAAACCCCCCTTAAACCAAAATAACATCCCTTTTACCCGGGCTCCCCCCAAACCCCTCCTAGGAGCTCTCGGAAAATCCCGGGGTCAGTAGGGTAAAAAAACCCCTCATACATACATAAATTGTTCATCCCCGCAACCTACTCCCTTGGTCTGACTAAAAAACCTGGCGACCCCCATGACACAGTCCCCCCTTGCCACACTCTTCTTTTGCGGCCCCCAAACCCTTCCCCACATCCTCGCCCTGGTAAAAATCATGGTGGAGGGTCGGCCCCCTCCTGTCTGCCCCTCTTTTTAAAACCCCCAAACCACCCTTCTTCTTCCCCACAACTTTCCCTTTGAATGCCTCTTTTCCCATCTACGCCCCCCCGCCCTCCAAGTGGCTTTTTTCACCGACCGCCGGCCCTGCCACTGCCTTTTTTTGACCACTTTGCTTCCTGGTTCCCCAAATTTTTTTTCCCCCCCCCGACACCCCAAACTATCATCAGGGGAGATTTAAAACCCCCAAATCGACACCCCCCACTCTTTTCCCCAACAAACCCTTTCACTCTGCTCCCCCTTCAACCTCTCCCAATGGCCCAAGGAGCCACTCCAAAGATGGAAAAAACCCCACGGGGACCTCATTTTCCAACCCCGCCTTGCCCCCCTATCTGAAATCTCAACTACCCAAAAACCCTTTTACCCGGGCCCAAAAACCCGCCTTACCTTCCCCTATCTCCTCCCCACCTGTCCCCTGTCACATATCCAATTCCCAAAACCCCGCAGGAATCTACAAAAACCTCAACCCCCCACTCCCTCTGACTCTCTTACACCCCTTTTTACTTTCTCCTCATTCAATGACCCAGACGCAGCCCCACTTTTTCCCAAACCCTACAATCATCACCGCCCTTTACTCAGTTTTGCCCCCTTTTCACACACAACAGAACCCCCAAAATCAACAGACAACCCGGCACACCCAACCTTACCAAACAGCTTAGGGAGCTTCCCAAAATTTCTGAACCCGCTGGAAAAAACTCACTCATTGATGCTTTGCCTTAAACAAAAACTTTATGCAGAAAAATTTAAGTCCCAAATCGCCCCAGCCAAACAGAAAAAAAATTTTACCACCCCCAAAATCCCCCTTTTCCCCCAACCCCCAAAAATTATTCAAAATTTCAACCCCTCTTCTCCGTCCACCAACACCTTCTCACCCCACCCCCTTTCAGCAGATGACTTTTCCATTTACTTTTTCCCGAAGATCAAAACCTTTTCAGAGGGAAAACTTAAACCACGGTCAATCATGACAAGTCTCCCCCTTACTGTCCAAATCCAACCTCACTACCCGGGAGTCTTGACCCACTTGGGCCCTCCCACCTCATCCCCAAAACCCTTTCTTTTTAAACATCCCCGCACCACCCTTTTCTTCAAAACCAAACAATAACCTCTTTGGGTTTTTCCCTTTTTGCCTTTTAAAAAAGGGTACTTTCACTCCAATTTCCCAAAAAAAACAAAACCCCTTTACCCCCCCTTCTCTTCCAACTATCGCCCCCCTCTCACTGTTTCCCCTTTTTCTTCCAAAACCCCGGCAGCACTTTTTAAACTTCCCGCTTCCTCTCACCTCTCCTCCAAAATCTCTTCTTGGGGCCCACTACCAAAATTTGGTTTTTGACCCCCCCACTTACCCAAAAAAGCCCCAACCAAAATCACTAATGATCTAGTAACTGCCCAAAGCCCCATGCCACTACTCTGTTCTCCCCTCTTGGACCTGTCCTCTGCCTTTGACACTGTTTGACCATTCCCTCCTGCTACAAATCCCTCCCTCCCTCGGGAAACACGGGCTTGGGTTTTCCTGGATCTCCTCGACCTACTGATCGGACTTTCAGCGCTTCATTTCTTTCTCCACCCCCTCCCCCCGGCCCCCTCTCTGTTTTTGGGGTCCCCCCAAAGGGGCAGTCCTGGGCCAAACTTCTCTTCTCAAAACTACACCCTTGGGTCTATTTTCTTTTTCCCCACAAAGGCTTTTATTACCCCCTGTTGCTGATTTTACCCCCCTTACAAACTCTGGCCCAGATGTCAAATTCTCTACTCTCCCCGGGCCCTGAATGTCTGGGCCTCCATTTCCCCCTTCTTCTCTTTACTTTTCCTAAAACTAAATGTGGAAAAACAAAAAAAATCTTTATTTTTTCCACCAAACCCCAAATCTACCCTGCCCCCCGATCTTTTCTATTAAAAGGGCCAAAGGCTCTACAATTCACCGCCCCCAAAGTCCGCGGGCTTGGGGTAATCCTTGACTTGGGTTTTTTCAAAAAAAACCTTTCCCAAAACCCCCACCTCGCTGCCGCCCCACCTTAAAAACATTCTGCTCCCCTCTTCCCGGTTTGCACTACAAAAATTTCCCGGTCCATGCCCCTTTTCTCTCCCGCCTTTGGGCTTTGCAACAACTTCTCTTTGGGCCCCCCCTTGCCCCTGGCACCCCCCCCAATCCATCCTTAAACCCCTGCTGCCCGTTTATTTCAAACCCCTCTCCTCCTTAAAACCCCTGCCCCTCCCCCTCCAAACCAAATCCCTTTACTGGGTTCCCATTGCCCCCGAATTTTTTCAAGCTTTCTTTCCATGGGCCTACAAGGCCCCTCCCTGACCTTCCCCCCTCCATACATCTCTGCCCTAATTTCCAAAAAATCCCCCCCCCCGCACTCTCCTGCTCCTCAAAGGACCTTCTCCTCTGCTCTCCCCTTAACAGCTCCTCAAAACAAAACCCTCTCCAAGACTTCTCCCCTGCTTTACCCAAAACTCGGAAATAAATGCCCCCCAAAACATCAGAAATCTCCTCCCTTTCACCAGCTTCAAAAAAAACCTGGGAAAAAACCCTTTTTTCAGGTTGCCTTAACCCACTAAAATTGTCCTACTTTTCCCCCACAGACCATGTTGGGCCCCCCCCTTTCCTTTTCCTTTCCCCCCCCTTTTAAATTTTTTAAACCCTCGGGGTTGGGCCTTCTCCCTCCCCGGGCGGCCAATTGTTATTATCCCTTATTACTGTACTCGTTTGACTTATGTAATGTATGTAACCCCCTCGAATGTACAGCGCCCTGGAATCAATGGCGCTTTAAAATAAATAATAATAATAATAATAATAATAAAGTAGCCCTAGTAGCAGCAGCAGAAGCAAGATTGGAAAAATATTTTTTTTAAATTGTCAATTTCTTCTGACGAATTTTTATTCTGAGGGTCCATAAGGGCATTTTTGGTGGTTTTGGGGTCAGGCTACTTTAAAATGGATGCCAGGGGTGGCAATAGGGCAGTATTCCTGTCAGGGGCCGGAATCAAAAAGGTGCCGGTGATATGTTACAAATAGGAAGTAGTAATGGGTGGGCACCCTATTTGATTTAGCTGCATGTGGGCATGAAACGGGTAATAGATGACTGATGGCACCCACTCTAACTAGGGCCCTGCCAGCTGAACCTCTGCGTTCCCTGTTAGGATGTTCTTGCTGCCACCGCATATATGATGAGTTGTTGGTCCCTGGTGCAAAAAGTGATAGGGGTCTCCTGCCAGTTACCATGTACCATTTCCAACACCGGTGTCTTGTTTTGTGTCAAGGAGGCCCCGTAGCAGCTGCTACCGCTGTACCTGCTGTGGCTACGCCGTCCTCATCTTTTCAGTTAGCCATTGAAAGGAATGGATTATTTTAGCCTGTGAATTTTTTTCTGTGACTCTTGTAGCCTAATTGTCTTGCTTAAGACGTAGCACATATCCATTTTGCTGTTGTGGATGTTAATTCCAGCTTCACCTCACCTGTTTGGGTGTAAAAAGGAAGCTGGTGTTCCTCTCCCATAGACTTTAATAGGGATCGGCGATTAATCGTCATCGGCTATCAGCCCGAAGATCACAACAATCTGTTATCGACCCGATGACGATAATTGCTGTCATCGCTCATCACTAGTTGTGATATGTAAAACCATGACATTCCAAGAGGGTGTACTTTCTATTTCTCATGTCTGAACTCTTTAACCTGTTGGAGTTACCATTGCACATGTAGTTTTTACCTATATGCATGTGACATTGGGAAAACCCCTCTAGTAGAACAACATATAAAACTGTTTTAGCTATTTAATCCACTCATAATCCAAAAGGTTCATTAAAGGGGTTTTGCCACGAAGTAAAATTGACGTGGGACGCTTGCAAATGAAATAAGAAACATTTTCACCATTCATTATTATTAAAAATTCTGCACCGTTTTTGTTTTAGCTGCTCCTTTAGTTATCCATTGTTTACAGCTCATCTCCAGGAGATACGACCAGTGACGAGAGCTCCTCAATCGTGGTTGCACATGCTCAGACATCACCTCTCCTCTCAGGTAGCTACTGAGTGTTCAAACCCCAGGTGTTGTCATTCTACTCCTGTCCTCTGTGCTACTTAGCAATTAGTCAAACAGTGCAAACAAATAAAAAAGAAACCACAATGTGGTCTGTGCATTGATAAAGAGAAAAAAAAAAAAACACAGGTTTGGTTCCTGCAGGGATTTGAACCCAGGACCCTTGTGCCTGGAAGCAAAAACTTTACCCCTTGGCTACTCACAATGCTTTGCATAAACAGACCTTTCTTTGACTACAGAGAGGAAAGGCCTGGTGATGTCATCCTGCTGGGTCACATGATATGCAATTTAAAGAAATCACACACGCCTCCTTCTGAGCACACAGAGCTGAAGAGCTGGATGCAGGAGGTATGAAATGAGATCGTGGCAAAACCCCTTTAAGGAGAATATATACATTTTTCTTATTAACTAACACCAAATACTGAAAGTCATTATTATCTTCTAATCCATTTTTATTTTATTTTCTGTACATGATAAAATGTTCATGCGTTATGTGAATAGCAGTTCAATGATATTAGTAATGATTGAGAAGGAATAGTTCTACAAAAGAGGAAGTATCAGTGCTTTGTGTGAAAACTTGAATAGTCTCACCATGAGCCAGACAGCTGATTAGTGCATGTTAAGCTGGGTACACATGTTGCATGTAACGGCAGGTGAGCAGGTAGTCGATCCACCGGACCCCCACAAGCGATGGTACAAGCCACGCCAGGGAGTGGAGTCTAAGTGGGTCCCGGTATTCACCAGAGTCCGCCGCAAGGCAGGATGGGCTTGCTGCGGCGGGAGTCCACCAGGTCATTACCCCTGACGCGACTAGCTTGCGGAGGTAGCCGAGGTGCAGCGAGTTACCAAATCGTCGGGCTAGCTCGAAGTCGGAGACAGGCGGGAAGGTCGGGACAGGCAGCAAAGGTTCATGGACGGAAAAACGTAGCAAGGGGTTCGGTACACAGGAGACATAAACAAGGCTTCCACACGCTTTCACCATAGGCAGAACGCGCTAAAGATCTGACAGAGAGCTATTGGAGGTGGAGCCATTATATAGGTCAGTGACCCTTTAAATTTGAGTTAGCCGGCGTGCGCGCCCTAGGGAGTGGGGGCACGTGCACCGGCCTGCAAGAGGACGCAAGGAGGCAGGAGCGCGGTCGGGTGAGTATATGTGCTCCGGGGTCGTTTGCCTCCGGCACAGGGCAGCAAGCAGGGACACGGATGCGCCCGCAGTCTGCCCCACGGGTTGCGGCGCCATTCGTGACATTGTATTTCTGATTCATTTAAGAAATGCATCAAAAACCCATGCAGTAAAAAAGCTTGTGTCTTTACTAATGCAGATGTTTTTATAATTAACATTAACTAAAAAATGCAGCCCGTGAACCCAGCCTATGGATTCCGAAATCCCCAACAATCAGTTGTAATTCTCATTGATAGCTGCAGCCAGCATTACATTTATTCTGCAGATCCTACGATATCTTATCACACTTTTCCGTTGTAAATATATACTTCCAAAAATGCGGCAGATATTTCAGGCACACTTAATCCAAACAAGAACTTGCATAGAGTTTTTAAATAAACCAAGGTCCCCTTCTCCTTGGATGTAAATCAGCATTCAACTTAAATATCGCTGTGTGAAATGTGTACCCGGGCCATGAGGAATTGCAGTCGCCAGGAAGAATTTGTCAGTGAATGTAACGCCATTTGTAGCAGATTAAGTAAAAGGGGCTATCCTACTTGGATTTTACAACGAGCGACCACTATCATGCAAAAGAAACATAGGGATCAATTGCTCTCCAGTAGAAGACGCAATAAATTTCAGAATCAGGGAGGGTTCAGGAACAATAATGTGTTGGTCTTGGATTACAATACTCAATTCAATGCAATCAAGAATATATTTTTAAAACACCTGTATTATTGGAGGATCCTGTCCTTGAGGAAATTTTGTCTGAGGGAACACGTGTTGTTACCCGTAAATCTTGCACCTTGGGTAGTTTGTTAGCTCCTAATACAATTACTTTTAAGGCATCTAATCAAATATGGCTCAAGTACAAAGGCTTTTACAAATGCGGTTCCAACCCCTGCAGGGTTTGTGGGTTTGTGACCCCTGGAAAGGTGTTTCACAATAGCCTACATACTAAATCCTTTAGTATCCTCAGTTACATTAACTGCAATTCACATCATGTCGTGTACCTAGCTATCTGTATTGAATGCAATCTCCGGCATGTGGGGAGTACTACCCGCAGACTAAAAACCCGTATCCTTGAACACCTTAATGACATCACAAATACCTCCATACGCAATAGGTCCCAACTTTCCAACCATTTTCGGGACGTACATGCGGGAAATTGTAGTAATTTCCGAATTATGGGTATTGACAGGGTGGTCAAATCCACACGGAGGGGGGGGGGGGAGGGGATTGGGACACATGCTCCATGATAAGGAGGCATATTGGATTATTGTTCTAGATACTGCAGTCCCTCTGGGGTTGAATCTTAAAAGAGAGTGGATGTTCCATTATTAGAAGCTGCAGTATCTTTTCTCCCCCTTTTTTTTTTTTTTTTTTCTTGTTGCTTGGAGATTGTGGATGAGGAGGGTATATTCTGAGACCTTTTATACTGCCTCTCGGGTGCTTGGTTCAGTACTGTGTCCCTTTATGGGATTTGTGCTATATTTTTCCTATCCTGTTATTGTCATTATTATCTTCTATATTTGTTGTCTTTGAGGGTTTGGACTTAGTGTTTCTTGTTCTATTTTATTGCATATTGTTAGGTGTTTCTTACCTCCTCCTGGACTGCTAGTGCCTGTCCGTTGTTGCGAGATTGGCGAGGCTGGCGCTGGGGTTCCCCTGTTTTCGCCTCGGCTGAGGCGGCGTCCCTGTCTCTCAGTCGTCGCCTGGGTTACGGTTGTGTCACTTCCTGGAGATGCTGCTCGGTTTGCAGGCGGGCTGTGATGGCTCGCTTGCATCCGGCGGCGTCCCGGAAGTTGATACTCCGGTGCCCGAGCAGGACGAGCAGTCAGGAACAGGTGAGTTCACTTCTGTATTGTTTTATGTTGCTATATATACCTACACTGTTGTCTCAGTAGCATGCCATGACTAAGGGTGTGTTACACACCTGAAACGCGTCGGCGTTACCATTGTGGGTTGTTTTGCTATGCTCAGTTGGGCTATTTGGCTTTTATCCTGTTTGTAATAAAGAACCTTGGTTTTATTGTCCACGGTCCCGCGGTATCATCTTCTTTCTACTCAGTGAAATGTGTATACAATATCTCACAAAAATGACTATACCCCTCATATTTTTATACATTTTGCATTATATCTTTTCATGGGACAACACTGAAGATATGACACATTGTAGTCTGTTGACAGCTTGTATAAATTTGATGTGCCCTCAAAATAACTCAACATACAGCCTTTTTGGCCTAAACTGCTGACAACAAAAGTGAATACACTCATAAGTGAAAATAGACAAATTGTTCTCAGTTTGCTGAAGACAAGCAGGCTAAGAACATGGATTACTGGGATTACTAGAACCATGTCCTGTGGTCTGATGAGACAAAGAGAAGCTTATTTGGTTCAGATGGTGTCAAGTTCGTGTGGCGGCCACCAGGTGAGGAGTACAGAGACAAGTGTGTCTTGCCTACAATCAAGCATGGTGATGGGAGTGTCATAGTTTGGGGCTGGAATAGTGCTGCCGGCTGTTGGGAGCTGCAGTTCATTGAGGGAACCATGAATACTAACATGTACTGTGACATACTGAAGCAGAGCATGATTCTCTCCCTTCAGAAACTGGTCCACAGGGCAGCATTCCAACATGATAATGACCCCAAACTCATGTCCAAAGAAGACCACTGCCTTACTAAAGAAAATTCTGGACTGGCCAAGCATGTCTCCAGACCTAAACCCTTTCGAGCATCTGTGGAGCATCCTCAAATTGGAGGTGGAAGAGCGCAAGGTCTCTAACATCCACCAGCTCTGTGATGTCGTCATGGAGGAGTGGAAGAGGATTCCAGTGGCTGCAGCCTGTAAAGCTCTACTGAACTCCATGCCCAAGATAGTTAAGGCAGTGCTGGAAAATAATGATGGCCACACACAATATTGACACTTTGGGAACAATTTATCCATTTTCACTTAGGAGTATTCTCACTTTTGTTGCCAGAGGTTTAGACATTGATGTATGTGTGTTGAGTTATTTTTGAGGACACATCAATTTTACAACGTTGTACAAGCCATACTGACAGTGTATTAAAGTGTCATATCTTCAGTGTTGTGCCATGAAAAGGTATAATACAGTATTTACAAAAATGTGAGGCGTGTAAATCACACAACTTCATTTATTATGCATCAGAAAACTCGGATTAAAGTTTCTCATATTATGTCTCACAATGGACACTAGCCCAAAACCTATAGCCTTTTTTGTGGTGTTGTTTTAATGTCCATGCTCCTCTTAATGCTCCTCAACTCCGAAGGTGTTACAGCATACCTGTGTGACGTTTCGGAGGTTATGCCTTGACAAAGGGGGCAAGGCCTTTGAAATGTCACACATGGATGCTGTAACACCTTCGGAGTTGTCTCTAGCTTTTGATTTCGGCTACCCTATCTGAGAGCAGAATAAGATAGTGGAAGATAAGCTAGGCTCTTAAATACATAGGTTTGTATGGTTTAAAGCGTGATTTCTGAGTATAAAACAGACAGTCCTGATCGGACTCCCTAATTCATCATCAAGTCATATAAACCTACCGTATATACTCGAGTATAAGCCGACACGAGTATAAGCCGAGGCACCTACTTTTGCCACAAAAACCGGAAAAACTTATTGACTTGAGTATAAGCCTAGGGTGGAAAACGCAGCGGCTACTGGTGAATCTTTAAAAATAAAAATATACCAAAAATTACATGGGCAGTTTAATGTCCCCCATAGGCAGATATGGGCAGGTATAGACAGTTTAATGTTCCCCATAGGCGGGTTATACGGCAGTTTAATGTCCTCCATAGGCAGATATAGGTTGGTATAGGCAGTTTAATGTCCCCCATAGGCAGATATAGGCTGGTATAGACAATTTAATGTTCCCATAGGCAGATATAGGCTGGTATAGGCAGTTTAATGTCCTCCATAGGCAGGTTATAGGCAGTTTAATGTCCCCCATAGGCAGGTTATAGGCTGGTATAGGCAGCTATATGTCCCCATAGGTAGGTATAGCTCGATATAGGCAGATATAGGTCCTTATAGGCAGGTTATAGGCAGGTAATTGCCCCAATAGGCAGGTTATAGGCAGGTATAGGTCGTTATAGGCAGGTATAGGTCCCCTAGGCAGGCTATAGGCAGGGTATAGGTTCCCCTAGGCAGGCTATAGGCAGGGCATAGGCAGGTATAGGTCCCCTAGGCAGGCTATAGGCAGGTATAGGTCCCCCTAAGCAGGCTATAGGCAGGGTATAGGTCCCCCTAGGCAGGCGATAGGCAGGGTATAGGCAGGTATAGGTCCCCTAGGCAGGCTATAGGCAGAGTATAGGCAGGTATAGGTCCCCTAGGCAGGGTAATAGGCAGGTATAGCCCCAGATTTAGGTGGCCCCTAGGCAGGCTATAAGCAGGGTATAGGCAGGTATAGGTACCCTAGGCAGGCTATAGGCAGGTATTGGTCCCCTAGGCAGGCTATAGGCAGGTATATGTCCCCCTAGGCTGGTTATAGGCAGGTATAGGCAGGGTATAGGCAGGTATATGTCCCCCTAGGCTGGTTATAGGCAGGTATAGGTCCATTAGGCAGGCTATAGGCAGCTATAGGCAGGCTATAGGCAGGTATAGGTCCCTCTAGGCAGGCTATAGGCAGCTATAGGCAGGTATAGGTCCCCCTAGGCAGGCTATAGGCAGGTATAGGCAGGGTATAGGCAGGCTATAGGTCCCCCTAGGCAGGCTATAGGCAGGTATAGGTCCCCTAGGCAGGCTATAGACAGGTATAGGTCCCCTAGGCAGGCTATAGGCAGGTATAGGCAGGGTTTTAAAACCAAAAAAACGCACTTACCTGGCTCCCCGCTGCTCCGCCTCCCGCGCGCTCTCCTCTGTCTTCTCGGCACAGGCGGGTGATGTCATCAGGCCGCGCACGCAGCGTGATGACACACGCTGCCTGTGCCGGAAACTCCGGGCGGCCGCAAATCTGCGGCCGCCCAGAGACCACTGCGGAGCAGAGAGCGAGCGCTCCCTGCTCCACAGTGCTATCTCTTCACATGTATGCGCTCCGGAGGAGTCGCATGCGGGGGACGAGATCGCTGACAGCGCCTGGGCCATGGCAGCGCCCGGACGCTGTCAAGTACTCGGCCTTCAGTTAAATGCGCTCACTGAGGAGCCGCATATAGCTGAAGCGTCCCTGTCGGCACTCGGGCCATCGCAGCTCCTGAGCGCCGACAGTGACACATTTTTTGTGCTGAAAATCTCGGCTTATAGTCGAGTATATACGGTATATATCACAGAGCTCAGCTTCTCTCCGTCTGTCATGTCTTGCTCTCAGAAAGGGCAGCATTAACTACCTGACAGATTCCATTTATACATCTTAGTGTGGAGTCTCACGTTGCATTACTGCATACGTTTTTGTTGAATACAGTTTGTTTTGTACTTAATTTCAGTTGCTTTACATGGAATTTAATTACAAAGCCACCTGCATTCAACAAAAACTCATGCAGTAATGCGACATGAGATCCCAGACTTAGATACTTGTCACCCTCGTCTCTCCTCCTACATGCATCCATGTTATCTCATTAGATACGTTTCACCTCCAGGCTAATATTCTTTGAGGACCTGAACAACAAATTTGGTATTTATGCATGTACACAGTTAGCGTACATGCAATTTAAGAGTGTGTATAAATATATCTTTCAGGTTCCACACAGTACGCTGGGTCGCAAACCTGAAAATTGTTTTTATATATCCTTACAGCGGCTAGATGTTTAGTTGCCAAATTTTGGTAACAGGTGTCTATTCCATCACTGTTAGACTTGTGCATTTGCATTAAGGAAGTCAGACAAACTGAGCATACTACAGCGCTCCAGAATAATAAAATTAAAGCCTTGGGATGTTTTTTGCGTGTATGCTCAATAACTATTGGCTTTAATGAACTTTTGTTGTAACTGAAACTCTAACAAAAAAACTCAGTTAAACAAAGAATGTGTGTTGAGGGGGTTTTCTCACCATTTTATTTCACAGAGTGACAGGCAGCTTCAGGTTGTGCTGCATTGTCAGGCTGTGGCTGGTTCTATAGCGGTAATTAGCATATTTAGCTACTCTAGAACTAGCTGAGGGTTACTAAGACGTGCAGGAGATTTAAAGGGGTTTTACCAAAAAGGCATTTTATGCCTGGTTTGTCCTACTTTAACTTTCAGTGTGTTCAAAAGGGGGCATGTAGGATTTGTTTGAACTGCATATAATGTGACCCAGCACACTTGACATCACCATGCCTTTGCCCACAGTGTGCTCACTCTGGTCAAATAAATGTCTGTTCATGTAAAGAGATGTATGTAGCTACATTGTAGCTTACTGGTTAGCAATTCTGCCTTTCATCCTATGGGTCCTGGGTTCAAATCCCTGCAGGAACCAAACATAGATTTTTGTTTTCTCAATGTACCTACCTGATTGAGGTTTCTTTTTTTCTTTTATTTATTTGCACTGTTTGACTAATTACCAAGGAGTACAGAGGACAGGACTAGAATTACAGTACCTGTGGTTGAACACTTATTTAGCAGTGAGTGTGTGATTACTAAGCAGGGAAGAGACTGACAGTTGCTGTCTGAAAGTAGAGGAGATGTCTGAGCATGCTCGGCCAGAACTGAGGCGCTCTCGTCACTGGTCATATTCCCTGGAGATTAGCTATAATCTATAACAAAAATGGTACAGAATTTTTAATAATGATTAATGGTGAAAATGTTTATTATTTTGCATGCTTCCCATGTGAATTCTACTTTGTGGTAAAACCCCTTTTATCTGTGTAAACAAAGCTACAGTGCTCCATGAAATGAAAACAATTGTTTATCTGTAAACAAGCTAATAAAGTCTCTGATCCCTCCATCCATGGTGACCTCACCTGCTATCTGTTTAATCAGGAAGTGAGTTATGGATGGTAACTAGAAAAACTTGTGTGTACTCTGATAACATTTCTCTTATCTCCTAAAATGGGCAATATGAAAAGAGCAGCTTATTTAGAAAAAGTATTTATTTACCATTTCCCACATGTTAAAAGCTAGTCTTTGAGGTGACAAAATCCCTTTAAAATTCTCCTCATACTAGTGGGTCCTCTAAGCTACAATCAGTATAGCACTGGCTAAGACTGGGGTAGAGAGTCTAATTAATCTTCTTATTCTTCCACAAGGAGGTATGAAGATATTTGGTTGGATCCCCAGGAATAGTGACAGACTGGCTGTGGAAGCGCAGCAGTGGAAAACTGTAGACGATAGAAATGTAGTCACACAGGTTAGGAGTTAATAACTGGAGTAAAGCCACAGGAAGCAGTTAACTAATCCAAGAGGACAAAAATGGAAGCATTAGCATAGCTTGGGTCACAATCAGGAACAGAGTTAAAATAAAAACAACAGAACAGTAATCAAAGAATGTCCTTATGTACTTTAATCCTCAGGTGAGGTGTGAAGCCTGAAGTCTCCTCTAAATAGACCTTCAAGACTAATGCCAACTAGGAGTGGCAGTTGTTCTGCAAATCGACACCGCCAGCATTCAGAGGAGAAGAGCTGTAGCTGGTTCCTAAAGTGCTGCAAAGAAAGATGTAGGCTTCTAGTTGTACCCAACTTGAACCCAACCAACTTGAACCCAACCAACTAGCAGGTAAAGTTTTACAGCACAACACTAAATTAATCTTCAAGTAAAAGCTTGAAGGGTTATTCCCACCAGGCTGGGACTGTATCTGTGCCTAGGCAAATAAGGGGTGCGCCCACCACCCTCTCCCATGTAAAATTCAGGCCCACTCTACCTCTTCGGCCCTTTATCCTGGGATGAGTGACCCTGCGGTGCCTACTTACCTACGTCATCCGGCCTTCCACCATGACATTTATGGCTACGTAAGGTGAGCATACCCCTTTAACATCTTCCCATCACATGACATACATGTACGTTTCGATCAGGATATACTTCCTGCAAAATGTTGGACATGAAAGTGTTTGGGTGGGCACAGGATAAGTCTGAGCCTGCCCATTAAACCTTTTATATGCCACAGTCAATAACAACCTTAGAATCTAAGTGGTTGAGAGAAGATGGAGACACTCTGACAGGCTTTGGTTCTCCTATGTAAAACAACAATTGCTCTCTATTCTCTCTCGTACAGAAGCCTTTAAGGCTATCGGGCAGCTTGCCACAGGTATAATTCATTGCAAAACAGTAATATCATGTTATTTCACATAAACCCAATATGTATGTTCTCATAATGGCCAAGCAGGAATGTGAATAGATGTCAAGCAGTATATAAATCCAATCTTGTGTGTTTCTTTTCAGCTACTTCTACTTGGTAATTCATAGTCTTTACATATTTTAACATTAAAAAGTAATTTGGAACAAATCCTATTTTTTTTTTGTTAAACTTGTTTTTATTAAATCATCAATGTCATTTGTACAACATTTAGATAGCAAGTCAACATATATCAACAACATACATGTTCAAGTACAGGCTCAACAATAATCACATAGCTGACATTGATGATATATTTTAGAATTTTTAGCCTTCTAAGCTAAATGAAGGTAGAAAAGAAACGAACAATAAAACAATATTAACTGCTGTTTGGCACGTGTGTCTATCTTGGCTCTCCGCTCAATCGTTGTGTTCAGCAAGAGTACAAGGTGTTTAGTCCAAGTTCAAATCCTATTATTTAAAAAGAGGAAAGCTCTGCAAGTACTACATAGTCAGATAATACCTGCAGTCATGGCATATCATGAGTCACTACAGTCATGTATGTAAAAGACATTGATTTTTGGGGATTTCAGAAAATCCCTATACTGTGTAGAATGTCAGGAAATAAAACGCTTGTAAATATTCTTCCTTCAGTCTTCCCCAGCCACATGAGACACCATGACACTCATCCATGGCAACAAATAAGGTATGGCCCTGTAAACACGGTGTCACAACAGCAGCAGGGAAACAGTGCTTGAATTTACTGTAAGTATCTTTAATACATTTGTATTTCCTGACGTCCTGCGCAATATAGGGGGTTTCCATAATCTACCCAGATCTTAGAAAACCTCTTTCAAGGGAATGTTTTTCTTAGATCTTCAAAATAAATGTTATAACACTCTTCCTCAATTTGTCATGGTAAAAAATAATTCCCTGATGACAGGGCACCAGATGAGGGACATAATATTCACATTACGTTTTGGCCCTCCAACGCAGGTATCTGTTGGAATACTGTGAAAAAGGTATTCCAACATATACCACAACACACAGGGTCCTTTAGACCAAATATACAAGAGAAAAAACAAAAATGAGACAGCGCTCCCTAGCACAATATTGCGACTTTTGAATAAGAACCACTAGAACTTATTTTAAGTTCTAACCTTCCAGTGTTGTGCAAAGGAAGGCACAACACTTTTTTCACGGTCGCTCGCAGCCGTCTGTCCATTTGCACGGGGTCAGGGTGTAACGGTCAGTGGTAGTGGATCCTCTGGACCACAGCAAGCGATGGTATAAGCCACGCCAGGGAGCGGAATCTAAGTAGGTCCGGTTTTCACAAAAGCCCGCCGCAAAGCGGGATGGACTTGCTGCGGTGGATTACTACCAGGTCGCTACCCCTGACGTGACTTGCTTGCGGTGGCTGTCGAGGTGTGGCGTGGTACAGAATCGTAAGGCAGGCTCGTAGTCGGGGACAGGCGGCAGGTCAGGACAGGCGGCAAAGGTTCGTGGTCGAGGGACGGAGGCAGAAGGGTACGATACACGGAAATGACAATAAGGCACAACAGAATGCTTCCTCTCTAGGCACAGGGCACTATCGATTCAGCAAGGTGATAGGGAAGAGGCAGGGCTTAAATAGGAACAGCGCCTGGTGAAACCAATCACCGGCACGCTGTCCCTTTAAATTGAGCTGCAGCACCGCACGCGCCCGCTAGGGGGCGAACGCAAGGCTGGCCGACAGCAGGAGCGTGCACCCGAAGCACAGCAGGAGCGCGGTGAGATAAGTGGGCAGAGCTGCGAGTGTACCCGCAGCCCGAGGTCTGGGTTGCGGCGCTGCTCACAGCGGGACATGCCGCCGGGGTGCGCGCGTGCCTGCGACCCGGCACAGGGGTCGCAGGGACGCCCGTGACAGTACCCCCCACCTCTTAGGACTCCCCCTCTTTCTAGTCTGCAGAAACCTCTTCAGGAGGTCCCGGTCCAGGATGTTATCCTCCGGCTCCCACGACCTCTCTTCTGGCCCAAACCCCCTCCAGTCAACCAAGAAAAAAATCGTCTCCCCCTAACCGTCTTCATGGCCAAGATCTCCTTAACAGTAAAAACATTGAGGGAGTCAGCTACGGGAGATGGGAGAACCAGTGACTGTGAGAACCGATTAAGGATGACTGGTTTCAGCAGGGAGATGTGGAAGGAGTTTGGGATGCGTATAGTGGGAGGGAGCTGGAGCTTGTAGACCACAGGATTAATCCTCTTCAGAACCACAAATGGACCAAGGTAGCGTGGACCCAGCTTGTAGCTGGGAATATTCAGGCGGACATACTTTGAAGATAGCCAGACTTTATTCCCAGGAGCAAAAGACGGGGAAGGTCTTCTATTCTTGTCTGCCCTATTCTTCATCTGAGCGGAGGCCCAATGCAGAGAATGCAACGTGTCCTTCCAAATTGCCTTTAGATCCCGGACCAACATGTCCATGGCGGGAACATCTGAAGCCGATGACAGTGGGAGGGGAGGACGGGGATGTTGTCCATACACCAAAAGAAGGGCGAGGCACCCGTCGACTCGGAATCCAGGGAGTTGTAAGAGAATTCCGCCCAGGATAACAAGCTGGACCAGTCGTCCTGTCGAGCCGACACAAAATGGCGTAGATAATTCCCCAGGATCTGGTTGACTCGTTCCACCTGCCCGTTAGACTGTGGATGGTAGGCCGAGGAAAAGTCCAAATCTACCTTCATCTGGGCACAGAGGGATCGCCAGAATCGGGACACGAATTGTACTCCCCGATCCGAAACAATATGTCGTGGAAGACCATGCAGGCAAAATATATTTTGAAAAAACAGAGTTGCGAGGCGATGAGCAGAGGGCAACCTGGGTAGAGGAACGAAATGTGACATTTTCGAGAAACGGTCAGTGATGACCCATGTGACCGTAATGCCGGCAGTAGGAGGAAGATCTTTGATAAAGTCCATGGCTATGTGAGACCATGGCCGATCCGGGATGGGCAATGGCAAGAGTAGCCCCGCAGGCTTGAGATGGGACATCTTATTACGAGCACAAGTAGGACAAGACTCGACAAAAGTCTTTGACATCCTTGACAAGCTCCGGCCACCAATAGTAGCGGGCTATAAGCTGACCCGTCTTCCGCACTCCAGGGTGGCCGGCTATCCGAGAGCAGTGTCCCCACTTCAAAATTCTCTGCCGAAGCGCAGGATGCACATAGCTCTTGCCTGGATGTACCTGCCGGAGATCCACAGGGGTCGCAGAAATCAGACATTCCGGAGGAATGATATGACACAGAGGTGGCTCCTCACCTGAAACGTCAGAGGCTCGGGACAGGGCATCGGCCTTAATGTTCTTCTCAGCAGGGCGGAAATGGATAGTAAAGTTGAACCGCGAGAAAAAGAGAGACCAGCGGGCTCTTCGAAGGTTAAGGCGCTGAGCCTTCTGTAGGTACGCAAGGTTCTTGTGGTCTGAGTAAATCGTGACCGGATACTGAGCTCCCTCCAGAAGATGATGCCAGTCCTCCAGGGCAAGCTTAATGGCTAACAGCTCGCGGTCCCCAATCTTGTAGTTTTTCTCGGCAAAAGAAAAGATCTTGGAAAAGAAACCACACATGATGGTCTTGCCCTTGGGATCCCGCTGAGTAAGCACCGCCCCCGCTCCTACCGCCGAAGCATCAACCTCCAGGAAAAAAGGTTTTTCGGTGTCGGGTCGCGATAAGACAGGAGCCCAGGTGAATGCCGTTTTAAGCCGGGAGAATGCATCATCAGCCGCTTCAGGCCACTGCTTCGGGTTGCCAGACTTCTTAGTAAGAGCCACAATAGAAGCTACTACTGAGGAGAAGTGGGGAATAAACTGGCGGTAGTAGTTGGCGAAGCCTATGAAGCGCTGTATGGTCCGAAGGCCGACTGGACAAGGCCACTGCAAAACGGCGGACAGTTTGGCTGGGTCCATTTGGAGTCCCTTGTCCGAAATAATGTAGCTGAGGAAGGGCAGACTGGTTTGACGGAACCGGCACTTCTCCAGCTTGGTGTATAGACTGTTTTCCCGCAGGCGTCTAAGGACCTGAAGCACATGCAGACGGTGGGCCTTCTCGTCCGATGAGAAGACCAAGATATCAACCAGGTACACGATGACGCAGGAGATCCCAGAAAATCTTGTTAACGAACTCCTGGAAGACTGCCGGAGCATTACACAGGCCAAAGGGCATAACCAAAATGCCCGTCACGGGTGTTGAAAGCCGTCTCCCACTCATCCCCCTCTCGTATGCGGATGAGATTGTAGGCCCTACGCAAGTCCAATTTAGAGAAAATCCTGGCCCTGCAAAGAGACGAAGAGCTCCGTGATAAGCGGCAGCAGGTAGCGGTTTTTCACGGTGATCTTGTTAAGCCCGCGATAGTCAATGCAGGGACGGAGCGAGCCATCCTTTTTCTCCACAAGGAAAAATCCCACTCCGGCTGGGGAAGTGGACTTACGGATGAAGCCCTTCTTTTTTTTTTTTTTTTATAATTGTAATTTTTATTAAAGATTTTAACAAATTGGAACGTGAAAACAAAGCATTGTCCATTGTTAACAGACATTGAACAAAGCATAATAGCCAAAGACACAGTTTTACAATCTTCAGAACACTAAAGAGGTAATGCTTCCAAAAGCATTAGGAGGGGGGTTTACAACAGAAGGGAAGGCAAAGGGTAGGATGTGGGGAGGGGGTAGAAAGATGTGGTAAATCCGCTCAAGGCGTATGGCGAATCCAATAAACATCCCATTCAGACCATACTTTGTCAAAAGGCTCTAATTTGTCATGGAGGGAAGCCGTCAAGTATTCCAGTCTACGAACCTCCCTAATCCTGTGTCTACTAACCCTGGGGGAGAGGCTTGTCGCCACATGCAGGATATCAAGCATCTAGCAGCTGTACGAATGTGTGTGAACAGTTGAGATCTCTCCTTGGTTAGCCCAGGGACAGGCCCATTGAGCAGGTATGTAAGGGGATCCAGATCAATCCTAACACCAAAGAGTGCTGTAGAAAAATCTCCCACCTGTTTCCAGAAAACCTGAAGAACCGGGCAGTCCCAGAAAATTTGGGGGAGTTTACCCACCAAGAGTCAACAACGCCAACATGTTTGTGGGAGCATTTATGCAATATATCCGGGGTATGATACCAAAATAGCAATATTTTGTATAAATTTTCTTTATAAGTGGTGCACACTGAGGACTTTGCCGTGGCTCTCCAAATAATCTGCCAAGTGGAGTAAGGGATAGATCTGCCCAAGTAGGTCTCCCATTTAGTCATGTATTTGTGAATCAGTTCCTCGCCAGGTTTAGGTTCCCTTAAGATAGAATATATAGTTGAAATGAGGCCCTTTGTCGAGGTATCTATTTTACATAGGAGTTCAAACTGGGTCGGGTCGGTATCACATTGGTGCCATAGAGAGAGGAAAGGAGATGAGTGATCTGCAAGTAATGAAAGTAGGCCCTAGTGGGAAGGTTCTGCATGTCCTGTAGCTTTTCAAAGGGTATCAGCCTCCTATCCCTGGCCTCTGTTATATCGACAAATCGAAAGAGGCCATGCCCCAGCCACGGTCGAGCAAAGTAACCCGAGGAGCTATTTGGCAGAAGGGGGGTACATAAAAAGGAGGTCATAGGCGAGTCTTTAGATGCAAGGGGGAACCTGGATTTGCAGTATTTCCATATTTGAATCGTGAATCTAATGGGGCCAAGAAGAGTACTATTGTGGGGAAGGGTTTGTGAATGCCATAGGTAAGCGTTAGGATGCGGCGGTGCCAGCCATAGTTTTTCCACCTCCATCCACTTCGAATAAGCGCTCAAGGCGGACCAGGCGGGGATACGTCTAAGATGGGTCGCCCAGTATTAACACAAGATGTCAGGTACTGCCAAGCCTCCCCTGTTCTTACCAGCCAGCAGAACCTTCTTGGCTACCCTATGCCTCCCTTGGGCCCATATGAATCGCAGAATGGCCGCCTGTAGGGAGCGGACCTCTACCAGCGGAACCGCTACTGGCAGGGTTTCAAATAGGTAGAGAAGTTTTGGCAGCACAGTCATCTTAACTGAACTAATTCTGCCGAAGAAGGATATGGGCAAGGAATGCCATTTAGTCAATAAGTCCTTCAGTTCTTTGAACAGCGGGGGGAAAATTGGCTTTATAGAGTGATTCATAACTGCCAGTAATCTGTACTCCTAAGTATTTGAATGATTGGTCCTTCCAGGTATAGGGGTAGTTATTTTTAAGCAGGGAATATGCAGCAGGGGAAGAATTAATCAAGAGGGCTTAAGATTTGGACGCCTTTATTCTATAACCCGAGAGCTTTCCAAATCTATCAAGAAGTGAATGGAGGACAGGGAGAGTAGTATGAGGGTCCGTTAAGGTCAGGAGAATGTCGTCCGTGAAAAGGGAAAGTTTAAATACCTTGTCTCTGACTAAGATGCCTTTAATGTCCGGGTTTGCCCTTATAGAAGCTGCTAAAGGCGCGATGCAAAGCGCAAACAGCAGCGGGGACAGCGGGCAACCCTGCCTAGTCCCATTCCGGATCTGAAACCTATCTGAGGTGCAGTGGGGGAGTTTAATGGATGCCGAGGGAGTTGAGTAGAGCCCCCTAATCGCCGTTAGAAAAGGGCTTGAGAAACCCAGTGCCTTCAGGGTCTCGAACAGAAAAGGCCAACCCAGCCTATCAGCCTTTTCCGCATCAAGGCTGAGCAAGAGAGCCTGTTGTGTTTGAGAGTTGGCGACCTCAATTAGGTCAATTGTACGCCTGGTATTGTCCCCTCCTTGTCTGAAGGGCACAAAACCCACCTGATCTTTATTAATCAGCTGCGGGAGCCATCTATTAAGCCTGTTAGCCAGGATCTTCGTAAAGATTTTAAGATCTGAGTTCAGTAGGGCAATTGGTCGATAATTTGCACTATCCACTGGGTCTCTACCTAGTTTATGTGTAAGGGTAACGTAAGAGTGGGACATAATTTCCGGAATAGGGGTGCCCTCTTGGAATGAGTTGTATAGCTGTATCATATAGGGGGATAGGTTCTCGGAGAAGGCTTTAAAGTAAAGGTATGGAAGATCATCCGGACCTGGTCATTTCTATTTGCAAAGAAATCAAAGGGATTTTCAGCTTACCCCACCTTTAGAAGCGATCATCTAGGTTCCCACTGAGTGCACGGTCTGCCGGGAGCTTTCACCGGTGTTTGCAACAATCCAATTATACGAAATGACCAGCATCCAACTTGTAACAGGATAGAGGATACGTATATGCAGCTTGTATTAAAACGTATTAACTTTTAATTAATTTCCATTTAAAAGTCTTGGACCAAGACTAAGGTATTATTACCGAAACGCGTCGATCGGTTCACCACCCAGGCGAGTACATGTGTGACCCTTGAATGTTAAGGTTGTAGTCTGTCTATTCATATGGACTATTTATGGATATGCCTTTTTAATGGAAATGAATTAAAAGTTAATAAGTTTTAATACAAGCTGCATATACGTATCCTCTATCCTGTTACAAGCTGGATGCTGGTCATTTTGTATAATTGGATCATCCGGACCTGGGGATTTTCCATTGGGGAGATCCTTGAGAACTGCCAAAAGTTCTTCCGTCTCAATAGGGGCGTTTAGAGAGCTGCATGCCTCCGACGGTAGGGTCTGGAGTGGGCAAGATCTCAAGAAATCCCCAATACGCTGCTGAGCTTTAATTTTATCTTGTGGTAAATCTGAGGGAAGTGAGTAAAGCCTAGAGAAGAAGTCAAAAAAGATGTTTGCTATTGACTTTGGGTCATATCGTAAGGTTCCGTCACGATCACGAAGGGCGAAGGGCATAGAGGAGATGGATCTCTCTTTAAGCTGTCTGGCTAACATGGTGTGAGCTTTGTTACCATGCTCATAAAATCTCTGCCTAGAGTAAAGGATAAGTTTCTCTACATTACCTATGGCTATATCTTTTAAGTCCTGCCTGATAGCTATTATACGCCTAAGGGTGGACAGATTAGGTTGCCGGGCCATTTTTTGGCCCAGCAGAGTTGAAGTGCGTTTCTTGTAAAAACACTATGTCCGCACGCAGGGACCTACATTCTCGAAGGACCAGCCTCCTCTTCGCATTAGAATTGAGGCCCTTGACATTCAATGAGAGACATCTGACCATGGTACTTGCGCAAAATAGAGATTCAGCAAAGTGTCAGTATACTCAGGAATACTCAACTAGTGGAATTATCTACCCAGGAGGGTGGAGAGGAAAGTCAGAGGGGAAGGACAGGTAGGGCGGAGTTCAGAGACAAACAAGACAGATGTGACAGACAAGGGGAACAAAGACTAAAACAACTATTTCAGTGATCCGACCAGAGAATTGTGATAAAGAACAATAGTAGTAAAGATCAACCTTAATAAACTCTAGTAGCGTACTGTCTCTGGTTCATGGGGGCTGGAGGTGTTCCTAAAACAGGAAAAGAAAAGGGAGAGAACCCAGGCCTAGGACCCAGATAGAGGTCTCCAGAACGAGCTCCCCCCTCTCACCCTCCGCACCGAAGAGGAAGATCCTCCTTAGACAAAACAAGCCAGAGAGGTCACGCCAACGTGAGGATGTAACGACACCAGACTATAAGTCCTGATGAGCCATCATCGTATAAACATCTGAAACATATTAATAAATTCCTGCACAGAGCATATTATCAATTAGCACCCAATACAAAACTATGATGTAAGGCAGATAGCGAGGCTGAAATCAATACTCAGCCTTCCGGAGTTAGAGTCCCATCAAGGAGGCGGGGAACGTCGGGCTTTCTGGGCCGGAGGAGAACTCCCTGGAGAGCGTCCTTTAGATGTTGAAGCACGCTGCCAGACAGGAGGCGGCGGAGGGGCAGGCATGGTGAACTCCCAGTCCTCCATACGCGGGGTTGGAATCTAGAGAGTCTTGCAAAAGTTCGGTAGGTCAGAGTATGACCTAAGCGATACTGAGCGGCCCTCTGAGCGAGCTGTAAGGGCAAAAAGAAAGTTCCACCTATAGGAGATGTTGTGGTCCTTTAGAATAGTAAGAAGAGGTTTGAGGTGGCGACGTTTCTGGAGGGTGTACCAAGGCAAATCCGGGAAGAGCTGAATTGGAGAGCCCTGGAAGTCTATTTGATGCATCTTTCTAGCTTTTTCCATTATTGCCTCTTTCACTGTATATTCATGAAGACAGCAGATAATGTCTCTGGGAAGAGAGTAAGAGTTCTTAGGTCTGAGGGCTCTATGCGCCCTATCTAGCTTGAAAGAGCAGTGCGGAGAGTCCCCTAGGATCTGGCTGAAAATTGAGCTTAACATGTTTTGGAGGTCTTTTTCTCCCTGAGCCTCCGGCACACCCCGGATTCTGATGTTATATCTTCGACCCCGGTTATCAAGGTCCTCTAAATGGCGGGCCATGTCTCTCATCGCAGGTATTTGAGCAGTGATGGTAGGGTGAAGCTGGGCAACATATTTCCGAGTGTTGTCGTGATCATCCTCCAACATCTCTACTCGGGATGCTACTTGCTTAATTTCCTGCTTTAGGTTAGCTACTTCTTCTCTGCAAGCAGCCTTTACATCAGAGAGCAGCATTTTTAGCTCATCCCTTGTAGGTAACTGCTGGAGCATAGCTGCCCATGGATGATAATCCGCTGAGTGCGGGCTTAATGGTGCTGGGGAGAAGACAGGGGACCTGTGCCAGGAGCCCTTACCACTGCCAGAGCCCAGGCATAAGGAGGGAGGTGATGACCCAGGATCCACCATGTCGGTCACCTCATACGTTTTAGAGGAGATCAGGGCTGAGGTGAGCTGAGTCTCTTTTTGTGGGGAGAGAACAGCGCTAGTTGGTGTGGCTGCCACCTCACTGTAAGATGGCGCCGGGCGCAATGTGCTGCACGGAGGGCCCGTAATGGCTGACATGTCCCCTGATAAGCGGGAGTTTGGCGCGCTCTGAGCGCCTGCCGGAGCCCCAAGGTGTCACCTGGCAGCCTTCAGAGCCCTGGTTTCGGGCCGAAACGGGGTATCCAGAGCTTCACTCCCCACCGCCGGTACCTGGGATGATCCGCTGGCTGGCGCTGGTGTGAGCAGGGAGGACGGCTGTAAGGGCAGTGGCGCTGCCTGCGGTGCAGCGTGAGGAAGGCCGCGGCCGAGGTAAGTGTCCAGGGCGGTAAGGGCCGGCCGGGACGTCGCTGGTCTCCCTGGGGTTCTCCCTGACAGCTGGGGTCTCGTCTTACCCATCTAGGGTGCAGTGCAGCAGCAGGAAAGCAGGTATAACGGCCAATCTGCGGGAGCTCCTCTAATGTGCGTCCATCCTTTGTGACTTCCGTTGCGCGCCGCCAATGAAACCCTTCTTGAGGTTCTCCTGGGTATAGGCCGACATGGCCTCGGTCTCGAGGACCGACAACAGATAGACCCTACCAAGGGGAGGACTCGTACCGGGCAGCAAGTCAATAGGGCAATCGTATGGGCGATGAGGAGGCAGCCTCTCCTCCTGCTTTTCGGAGAACACAAAGTCCTGATATTCCGCAGGTAGGCCTGGCAGAGGTTCCGGGGGCGTCGATGGAGAAGTGGGTGGCACCAGACGAGGTGCTACCAGACAACGGGAGTGACAGTCTGGTCCCCAACGCGTTACTTCGCCTGTTTTCCAGTCCAGCGTAGGAGCATGATACCGCAGCCATGGCAGCTCCAACAGGATCGCCGAAGAGGAGCAGGGAAGAACATAAAACACGATCTTCTCTATGTGTACCGCCCGACATGCAGGAACACCAGCTCTGTGCAGAATTGGATGGTCCCTCAGGCGTTCTCCGCTTACGGAAGAAATGGCCAGTGGCTTCTTAAGGTGAGTCAGCGGAAGACGAAGCTTCGTCACCAAGGCCGCGTCCATAAAATTCCCGGCGGACCCAGAATCCAGAAAAGCGGGGACTTGGCTTTGCATTCCGGACCTAGTCGCAACCCGTACAGGTATGGTCAAGCGAGGAGAGGAACTATTCACACCTTGGGACGCCTCTCCCACGTGGCCTAGGTGCTCCGGGCTGCCGCAAAATAGGCAGAATAGGTCTCTGGAACACTGGGGCCAGACGGTTGTTATGAAGGGCTCGCGCTCCTGTCGGAGTTCCTCCTGCCTCTCACGAAAACGCACGTCGATGCGGGTGGCCAGATGGATCAGCTCACCCAGGGACGAGGGCAAGTCCCGCGAAGCCAGCACATCCTTTACTCGAGTGGAGAGCCCCTTTTTAAATGTAGCTCACAGGGCCGCCTCATTCCAGGAGAGTTCCGAGCCTAAAGTGCGGAACTGCACAGCGTAGTCCCCAACGGAGGAGTCACCTTGTCGCAGTTTCTACAAAGCCGTTTCGGCGTTGGAGGCACGCGCAGGTTTCCTCTAAGAAATTTAGAAACTCTGCCAGGAAAGCCAGGAGATCGGATGTCACAGGGTTGCTTCTATCCCAAAGAGGGGTGGCCGAAGCCAGGGCTTTCCCAGAGAGAAGACTGATCACGAAAGCCACCTTGGAGCGCTCTGTAGGGAACTGGTTGGCCATAAGTTCCATGTGCAAGAAGCATTGGGTGATGAATCCCCTGCACGATTTAGGGTCCCCATCAAATTTCATCGGCAGCGATAAGCGGAGCTTGGGGCCGACGGTCGCCATGGCAGCCGAAGACGTAGCCTGTGGGGAGGACTGTGGCTGGCTTGGCTGGGCGGAGAAGAATTGCTGCACCATAACGGACAACTGATGCAGCTGCTGAGCTTGTTGCAACAGTTGCTGAGTCTGCTGAGCCACGATGGTGGTGAGGTCGGCAACACTGGGCAACGGCACCTTGGCGGGATCCATGGCCGAATCGAACTGTAGTGGTCAGTGGTAGTGGATCCTCTGGACCAACACAAGCGATGATATAAGCCACGCCAGGGAGCGGAATCTAAGTAAGTCCGGTTTTCACCAGAGCCCGCCGCAAAGCGAGATGGACTTACTGTGGCGGATTACTACCAGGTCGCTACCCCTGACATGACTTGCTTGCGGTGGCTGCCGAGGTGTGGCGTGGTACAAAATCATAGTCAGGGACAGGTAGAAGGTCAGGACAGGTGGCAAAGGGTTGTGGTCGAGGGACGGAGGCAGAAGGGTACGATACACGGAAATGGCAATAAGACACAACAGAACGCTTCCTCTCTAGGCACAGGGCACTATCGATTCGGCAAGGTGGTAGGGAAGAGGCAGGGCTTAAATAGGAACAGCGCCCGGTGAAACCAATCACCGGCGCGCTGTCCCTTTCAATTGAGCTATAGTACCGTGCTCGCCCGCTAGGGGGAAAACACGCGGCCGGCCGACAGCAGGAGGGCACGTCTGAAGCACAGCAGGAGCGCGGTGAGGTAAGTGGGCAAAGCTGCAAGCGCCTCCGCATCCCGAGGACCGGGTCGCGGTGCTGCTAGCAGCGGGACATGCCGTGGGGGTGCGGGGGTGCCTGCGACTCGGCACGAGGGTTGCAGAGACGCCGGTGACACAGTGTAGTGGTGATCCAAAAGGTGTGAAGATTTTTTCCAGTTTGTGCAGAAAAAAACTCCTTTAAATGGACCGTAATGACTGCGCTGGGCGTCTTTTTAGTTGAAGATTTAGGCCATGTTCACACGGCTTAATTCGCAACGGATTTGCCGCCGTATTTACGTTCTGCAAATACGGCTGCATTCCGTCTAGGCTGTGCCAGGAAATCCGGCGTGAAATCTGTCGCGAACGTGAGCTTATTGCACGCGTATTGGACGCGTATTTCCAGCGGATTTGAGCCCGGATTTTCGAGCCGTATTTAATATAGACAGCCAATAAATACACTATTATTTTTTAAAGTAACCAATCAGCACCCATATTTTTCTTTGAAGATATTAATTTATTTTCAAATCAGCCGATTAAAAAGCTATATGGACCCTGTCCCCCCCAGAAAAAAATTACAAGATAATAATTGGATAATGCATTCAATAGTCTCCACCCATGTATGATATAAAAGACACAGATGTCAATCTTTCTGTGCCAGTTTGCTCTGGAGTACCATTGCATTATCGGATTATTGGTTTGTGTAAAAGTTGGAGACCTTTTTTTCACAACTTCAAAGATGGATCTAAATCCACGACGACTGGATTTGAGTACTGGGGAGCTGGCTGCATTTCTTCGGCTTTGTTCAAACGAACTGGGTCGGCAGGAGAGGAGGGTAAGTACCCTATCTTTGTAATGTGAAAGTGATGTCATGTATGTCATATATGTATGTAATGTCTGTATGTCTATATGTATGTATGTTTGTTACATGTGGATGGGTGCATTGTGGATGTCCCTGTTAGGTCACTTGTTACTCAAGGGGTACTTTACAGTTTGTACTGTTGGCACTGTGGATGTTTTACTGTTGGGGCTATGTGTATTTGGGGCACTGTGGATGTTATGGTTAGGGGTCTGTGGATGTTATGGGTGTACTGTGGATGTTACTGTTTTAATGTGGGCACTGTGGATGTTACCGGTATGGGGGTCTGTGGATGTAACTGTTATGGGTCTACTGTGGATGTTACTGTTATGCGGCACTGTGGATGTTACTGTTTTAATGTGGGCAATGTGGATGTTACGGTTATGGGTGTATTGTATATGTTACTGTTATGGGGCACTGTTGATGTTACTGTTTTAATGTGGGCACTGTTGATGTTAATGTTATGGTTGTACTGTAGATGTTACTGTTATGGGTGTACTGTTGATGTTACTGTTATGGGTGTACTGTAGCTGTTACTGTTATGGGTGTACTGTAGATGTTACTGTTTTAATGTTGGCACTGTAGATGTTACTGTTATGGGTGTACTGTTGATGTTACTGTTATGGGGCACTGTAGATGTTACTGTTATGGGGCACTGTTGATGTTACTGTTATAGGTGTACTGTAGATGTTACTGTTATGGGTGTACTGTAGTTGTTACTGTTATGGGTGTACTGTAGATGTTACTGTTATGGGTGTACTGTAGTTGTTACTGTTATGGGGCACTGTTGATGTTACTGTTATGGGTGTACTGTAGATGTTACTGTTATGGGGCACTGTTGATGTTACTGTTATGGGTGTACTGTTGATGTTACTGTTATGGGGCACTGTAGATGTTACTGTTATGGGGCACTGTTGATGTTACTGTTATGGGTGTACTGTAGATGTTACTGTTATGGGGCACTGTTGATGTTACTGTTATGGGGCACTGTAGATGTTACTGTTATGGGGCACTGTTGATGTTACTGTTATGGGTGTACTGTAGATGTTACTGTTATGGGGCACTGTTGATGTTACTGTTATGGGTGTACTGTAGATGTTACTGTTATGGGTGTACTGTTGATGTTACTGTTATGGGTGTACTGTAGATGTTACTGTTATGGGTGTACTGTAGATGTTACTGTTATGGGTGTACTGTTGATGTTACTGTTATGGGTGTACTGTAGATGTTACTGTTATGGGTGTACTGTTGATGTTACTGTTATGGGTGTACTGTAGATGTTACTGTTATGGGGCACTGTTGATGTTACTGTTATGGGGCACTGTTGATGTTACTGTTATGGGTGTACTGTAGATGTTACTGTTATGGGGCACTGTAGATGTTACTGTTATGGGGCACTGTAAATGTTACTGTTATGGGGCACTGTTGATGTTACTGTTATGGGTGTACTGTAGATGTTACTGTTATGGGGCACTGTAGATGTTACTGTTATGGGGCACTGTTGATGTTACTGTTATGGGTGTACTGTAGATGTTACTGTCATGGGGCACTGTTGATGTTACTGTTATGGGGCACTGTAGATGTTACTGTTATGGGGCACTGTTGATGTTACTGTTATGGGGCACGGTAGATGTTACTGTCATGGGGCACTGTTGATGTTACTGTTATGGGGCACTGTAGATGTTACTGTTATGGGGCACTGTTGATGTTACTGTTATGGGGCACTGTAGATGTTACTGTTATGGGGCACTGTTGATGTTACTGTTATGGGTGTACTGTTGATGTTACTGTTATGGGGCACTGTTGATGTTACTGTTATGGGTGTACTGTAGATGTTACTGTTATGGGGCACTGTAGATGTTACTGTTATGGGGCACTGTTGATGTTACTGTTATGGGTGTACTGTTGATGTTACTGTTATGGGTGTACTGTAGATGTTACTGTTATGGGTGTACTGTAGATGTTACTGTTATGGGTGTACTGTTGATGTTACTGTTATGGGTGTACTGTAGTTGTTACTGTTATGGGTGTACTGTTGTTGTTACTGTTATGGGTGTACTGTAGATTTTACTGTTATGGGTGTACTGTAGATGTTACTGTTATGGGGGTTATGTTATTGATTTCACTAGCTATTTTGTCTTGAATAGTATTGATTGGTTATTAGGATCCAAATGCAAGTAGCAATGTGCTTAGATTTTTTACATTGCATTTTGGATTTATCACTAGTGAATTGGAAATTGTTTTGTGTGGTGTTGTAATGGATTTCGTTTGCTGTTTCCTATGATTTCCTAATTATTGATTTGTTATTGTCTGAGGTTTGAAATGATTAAAGACATTTTTTATTGGATTTTTGCAGTGCCATCATGTTAAGTCCTATTGCATTGGTTTTGATTGTGTACTGGTGGGACAGATTGTCTTTGAAATTTTGGGTTGAACAGATAGTGATAATGTAATGGTTTTTGACCTTGGCATTATTATTATTATTATTATTATTTATTTTAAAACGCCATTGATTCCAGGACGCTGTACATTCGGGGGTTACATACATTACCTAAGAAAAAACAAGTACAGTGATAATGACAATTGTCACTACAGAGGGAGAGAGGACCCTACCCGCGAGGGCTTACAATCTACAAGGAGGGGGAAAGAGACAGGAGGTGAGGGGCAGACATGTCTGTGGAGGAAGTAGTGACAAGGTTAGTGAAGGTTATAGCCAAGCCTGAAGAAAGGGGGTTTTCAGGTTGCTTTGAAGCTGGTGAAAGTGGAGGAGAGTCTGATGGTTTGGGGCAAATGGGTGTGAAGCACGGGAGAAGATCTTGGAGACGGTTGTGTGGGGAAAGCTGATAAGGGGAGAGCGAGGAGAAGGCCCTTTGTGAGGAGCGGAGAGTGCGTGAGGGAGATATTTGGAAATTAGGGCAGAGATTTTATGGAGGGGGAGAGGTCATGAGGGGCCTTGTAGGTTATGGTTAGTAGCTTGAAATGAATTCGCTGGGCAATGGGAAGCCAGTGAAGGGATTGGCAGTGGGGAGAGGCAGAGGAGTAGCGAGGAGAGAGGTGGATAAGACGGGCAGCAGAGTTAAGGATGGATTGGAGGGGAGCAAGGTTGCTAGCTGGGAGGCCACAGAGAAGGATGTTGCAGTAGTCTAGGCGGGAGATGACAAGGGCCTGGACCAGCTTTTTTGTAGTGTCAAGTTGAGGAATGACGATGTGAGAGATGTTTTTCAGGTGGAGGCGGCAGGTAGAGGTGGGGGTTTGGATGTTGTGGTTTGAAAGATAGAGCGGAGTCTAGGTTTTACCCCAAGGCAGGCGGACTTGCGGGACCGGTGAGATGTAGAGCCTTTGACTGTAATAGAGCGATCAGGGCAGGGGTAGAGTTGGATGGTGGAAAGATGATGAGTTTCTGTTTTCTCCACATTTAGTTTTAGGAGACGTGATGAGAAAAAGGGAAGGAAATGGACGACAAAACAGTCAGGATCTGGGAGAGAAAAGAGAAGTGACATCTGGGCCGGAGATATAGAGTTGGGTTTATCGTCAGCATACAGGTGGTAATGAAAGCCATGTGAGGCTAGGAGATGACCGAGGCCAAGGTTGTAGATAGAGAAGAGTAGTGGGCCCAGGACTGACCCTTGGGGGTCACCGACAGAGAGGGGCCGGGGGGAGGAGGTGGAGCGAGAATGAGAGACGCTGAAAGTCCGATCAGTGAGGTACAAGGAGAAACCAGGAAGAGCCAAGTCTGTGATGTCCCAGGGAGGAGAGGATTGTAGCAGGAGGGGAATGGTCGAAAAGTGTCAAAGGCAGAGGACAGGTCTAAGAGGAGGAGCACAGAGTAGTGGCAGGCTTTAGCAGTTACTAGGTCATTATGACTTTGGTTAGGGCCCGGGTTTCGGTAAAAGTGGTGGGGTCGAAAAACCAGATTGTAGTTGGGTTAAGAAGAAATTTTGGGGGAGGGTGGGAGGACACTGAAGATAGACGTGCTGCTCGAGGAGTTTGGAAGCAAAAAGGGAGGAAAAGATGGGGCATAGTTGGACAGAGAAGAGAGGTCAAGGGTTTTTTTTTTTAGGATTGGAGTGATAGTAGCATGTTTAAAGGCGGAAGGGAAGATGCCCGAGGTTTATTGATAGTTGAAGAGATGGGTGAGGGCTGGGTGATAGAAAACACTGAGGTCTGGGAAAGAGGGGATGGCCCGTGGGTTAAGAATACAGGTAGTGAGGTTGGATTGGACAGTAAAAAAGTAGAGCTTGTCATGAGTGACGTGGGGAAGCAAGTTAAGGGGGAAGAGCAGGTTTCAAGGGTAGGGGAGGTGGTGGGGACTGCGGGCTGAAGCTTTCTTGATGTGGTTGATCTTTTGGAGGAAGTAATGGCAAAGTCATCTGGGGTGAAAGGAGGAATGGGGGAGAGGTGTTGGTGGACGGAGAAGAGAGTCGAAGGTTTGGCATAATTGTCTGGGGGTTTTGGACAGGGAGGATATGAGAGTGGTGAAATAGTCCTGTTTGGCTGAGGCGAGTGCGGACTTAAATGTCTGCAGTGAGTGTTGGTATAAGGAAATGTCATCAATGGAGTGAGTGTTCTTCCAGCTGGGGTTCGGCCAGCTCTGGAAGCACGCCTCAGCTGTTTGGTAGAGTCTGTATGCCGGGTTGTCTGTTGATTTTGCGGGTTCTGTTGTGTGTGAGAAGAGCGACTGAGTCAAGGGCGGTGATGATTGTATGGTTGTAGAAAATGGTGGATGCGTCTGGGTCATTAAATGAGGAGATAGTGGAAAGAGGTTTCAAGAGATCAGAGCGAGTGTGAGGGTTGAGATTTTGTAGACTCCTGCGGGGCGTACTGGATATGAGAACAGGTAGGAGCAGGTTGGGGGGGAGATAGTGGTGAAGGTAAAACAGGTTGTTTGGTCAGATATAGGGTGTGGAGGTTTAGAGATGTCCCGATAGGGGGCAGAGGCGGGTGAAAATGAGGTCCAGTGTGTGTCCATCTTTGTGAGTGGCTCCTGAGTCCACTGAGAGGTCGAAGGAGGAGCAGAAATGAAAGGATTTTTGGAAGCAGAGTGGGGGTGTCGATTGGGATGTTGAAGTCTTCCATGATGATAGTGGGGGTGTCGGTGGAAAGAAAGTGGAGAAGCCAGGAAGCAAAGTGGTCAAGAAAGGCAGTGGCAGGGGCCTGGGGGGGTCGGTAGACAACAGCCACTTGGAGGTCGGAGGGGCGTAGATGCGTACAGAGTGCACTTCAAAGGAGAGGAGTGTGAGGGAAGGAGATAGGTGGAGCGGGGACAAAGGAACAGGTGTCAGACAGGAGGGGGCCGACACCTCCACCGTGCTGGTTGCCGGGGCGGGGAGTGTGGGTAGGTTGGGGGCCGCTAAAGAGAGTGTGGCAGGGGAGACTGTGTCAGAGGGGTCAGCCAGGGTTTTAGTCAGACCAAGGAAGAGTAAAAATTTCGTGAGATGAACAAGTCATGTATCAATGAGAGTTTATTACATACAGACCGCGCATTCCAGAGAGCTCCAAGGAGAGGGATGGGGGGAGCACGGGTCAGAGGGATGTGTATCTGGTTGAAGGGATTATCGGAATTAGTAGTGGTGAGTCTGTTCGAGGAGGCAGAACTATGGTGGGAATGTGGGTGGGGGGCCCTGGGGTTGGGGATATGTCCCCGGAAGCCAATGGAGCAGTAGAGGGTGAGTAGGTGGCAGTAGGATAGACTGTAGTTTGGCAGGGTTTGTTTTTGGGGCGGAGGGCAATAACAGTGAGAAGAGGTTGGTGCAGCAGACAGGTGTGAGGGTAGAATCAGGGGGAGATGTAAAAGTTCATTGTCCAGCGAGGGAGTTTGGGGGTAAGCAATAAGTGTGAGGAAAGTGGAGATAGCGATGATGAGGGAAAAGAAGAGCATAGTGTTAGATCACAGTTGGACAGTTAGATGTCTGGCTGGGACAGTTGATGGAGGCACTCTCTGACTGGGACAGTTGAGGGAGGCACACTCTGGCTGGGACAGTTGATGGAGGCGCTCTCTGGCTGGGACAGTTGATGGAGGCGCTCTCTGGCTGGGACAGTTGATGGAGGCACTCTCCGGCTGGGACAGTTGATGGAGGCGCTCTCTGGCTGGGACAGTTGATGGAGGCGCTCTCTGACTGGGACAGGTGATGGAGGCGCTCTCTGTCTGGGACAGTTGATGGATGCGCTCTCTTGCTGGGAAAGGTGATGGAGGCGCTCTCTGGCTAGGACAGGTGATGGAGGTGCTCTTTGGCTGGGACAGTTGATGGAGGCAGTCTCTGGCTGGGACAGTTGATGGAGGCGCTCACTGGCTGGGACAGTTGATGGAGGTGCTCACTGGCTGGGACAGTTGATGGAGGCGCTCTCTGGCTGGGACAGTTGATGGAGGCGCTCTCTGGCTGGGACAGTTGATGGAGGCGCTCTCTGGCTGGGACAGCTGATGGAGGCGCTCTCTGGCTAGGACAGCTGATGGAGGCGCTCTCTGGCTGGGACCGCTGATGGAGGCGCTCTCTGGCTGGGACAACTGATGGAGGCGCTCTCTGGCTGGGACAGTTGATGGAGGCGCTCTCTGGCTGGGACAGCTGATGGAGGCACTCTCTGGCTAGGACAGCTGATGGAGGCACTCTCTGGCTGGGACAGCTGATGGAGGCGCTCTCTGACTGGGAAAGCTGATGGAGGCGCTCTCTGACTGGGACAGTTGATGGAGGCGCTCTCTGGCTGGGACAGTTGATGGAGGCGCTCTCTGGCTGGGACAGCTGATGAAAGCGCTCTCTGGCTGGGACAACTGATGGATGCGATCTCGGGCTGGGACAGCTGATGGAGGCGCTCTCTGGCTGGGACAGTTGATGGAGGCGTTCTCTGGCTGGGACAGTTGATGGAGGCACTCAAGGTGAGTAAATTTATTTATTTATTTTTTTTAATCTGCAACTGTATTGGAACAGATGTATGAGACAGGTGTATGAGACAGAGTCTGCCTGGAATGCAGAGTCTGCTGTGGAGTGTCTGTCTTGTTTCAGGGGACTTGCTGCGGCAGGAGGAAATTACAGGCTTTATGATTAAAAGGGCCAGGGACTAGTTAACAGTGCTGGCGAGAATAAAGCCCAGCGCAGGAGCAGTTCTCTGGAGAGTATGCAGTGGTGAGACAGGCAACACAACCGCCACTCTGGAGGTATAGCGGCACTTATTCAGAGGGCGCAGCAGTGATTTAAACAGCGTGAGTAAGTGGGTCTCTGATGTTAAAATGGCCGCCGACCGTCGGGGTAGGGGAGGGGTCCTCCGTACTCACCGCCGGAGAGCTATTGATAAACGCTGTGCGGTCCAGACGGAGGGCTTGGAGGTTGCCACTATCACCCCGCAGGTTAGGTGCCGGGGAGTGCGATGAAGTGCACGCGTGTGTAGTGACGCTGATTCTGTGCTGGATGTAGTGATTAATTGATGAATAATTTTGCATGGCCTTATTGATTCGGTTCCGGGCCGTTTAAGTTATTTGACACTAAACTTATTGCCACTGTTGGAAGGCTGTTTTTAAAAAACATATATTGAAAAGTAATGCAAGGAAAAATCTAGTAATTTGTCTGTTTTGCAAAAAGATTAAAAATTAGTTTACCTAATTCTTCTTTGGCTTTTTTTTTCTCAGAAACGAATGGAAAGATGCCGGCGCAGAACGTATTGGGTTCATCCCATTAATCTATTACGCAATAACGGGGCCACATTGGGAAAACTGAAAGGCGAATTTAAAGGGGGTATGCAAATTTTGCATTTCCACAACACATAATGTTTTTGTAAAATTTAACATTTTTTGTTTGAATATGTGTTAACTCAAATA
>JAODAL010021300.1:0-67394 GCA_025379985.1 Phyllomedusa bahiana | reverse complement strand
TTTTAAAAGGGGGCATAGAGGCACATGTGAGAAACATTATTTCATTATACAAGTCACTGGTTAGACCACACATGGAATATTGTGTACAGTTTTGAGAACAGTGCACAGGAAAGAACATTGTAGAGCTTGAACGGGTACAAAGGCGGGCAATCAAAAATAAAAAAAGGGGACTGGGTGGACTAAAGTACCCGGGAAAGATTAGCAAGATTAGGGTTATTTAGTTTTAGAGAAAAGACGGCTTCGGGGGGACATAATAAATTTGTTTAAAATACATCAAAGGTCAATATAGGGGACTCTCCAAGATCTATTTATACCCAGGACTGTTATTTTAGAACAAGGGGGCATCCTCTACGTCTTGGGGAAAATGAAGTTTCTACATAAACATAGAAAGGGATTCTTTACTGTAAGAGCAGTGAGACTGTGGAACTGTTTGCCAGAGGAACTTGTCATGGTGAATTCAATAACAGAGTTCAAAACGGGTTTGGATGCATTTCTGGAGCGTAATAATATAACAAGTTATAGTGACTAGGATTCTGGAGAAGGGTTGTTGATCCAGGGATTATTCCGATTAACAGATTGGAGTCGGGAAGTTATTTTTCCCTAAAATGAGGACATTTGGCTCCTGCCTCATTGGGGTTTTTTGCCTTCCTCTGGATCACCACTTCAGCAAAATAGGTTGAACTGGATGGACGTCTTGTCTTTTTTCGGCCTTACGAACTATGAAACCAAATGGTTGCAATGAAAGAAAGAAAGTGAAAAACGTAAAGGAGTCTGAATACTTTCCGTACCCACTGTATATAAGTATGTGTGTGTGTTTTTATATATACACACATATACATGTGTATATACAGTGCTGAAAATAAAGAGAACACTTAACCCCTTAAGGTCTTAGCCTGTTTTGGACTGAAGAATCAAGCCCTTTTTAAAATCTGACATCACTTTACCCGTGAATAACTTTTTAATGGTTTCACTTATTCATGTGATTTTGAGATCATTTTTCTTGTGACACATTGTACTTAAGATAGCAATTAACAATCCTTGTTTATTTGTGAAAAAATATTAAAATGTTGTGACAATTTGGAAAAATTTGCCATTTTCAAAGTTTTTCCGTGTAAGATAAATAGTCATACCAAACAAAATCATAAATAATATCTACCATATGTCTGCTTTATGTTGGTGTATTTTTTCAAACAGTCTTTTGTTTTTTCAAGGATTTTAGGGGGCTCTCAAATTTTTTAGCAAATTTTTACTTTTTTTTTTTTTTTTTAAGGACCAGTACAATTCTGACATGGCTTTGAGGGGCCTGTATGTTAGACACCCCTATAAATGACTCCTCCTAAGAGACTACACCCCTCAACGTATTCAAAACAGCACTTAGAATGTTTGTTAACATTTTAGGTGTTTCACAGAAATTATAGCAAACGAGTTGAAATTTCAAAATTTAAATTTTGTGATTTTTTTTTACTCAACCACAAACCTCGGAATAGGAGGAACACCGACCGGATTTTGGTGTCCCATTTTTATTAGGCTATATTTTAGGCACCATTAAAGGCTTGCGGACACCCTACAGTGCTAAAATGTAATGAACACCCCTAAAAAAAAAAACACATTGTAAACTACACTTCTTAAGGAATATATCCAGTGGTGTAGTGAGTATATCGACCCCACAGGTGTCTCACAGATTTTTTTCGCCTGTGAAAATAAAAACATTTTTTTTCTCCAAGAAAATGCAGTTTTAGCTGAAAATGTTTCATTTTTTCAAGGAATCTAGGTAAAAAAAAAGCACCCCAAAATTTATTGCACAACCAAGTTTGGCAATACTCTATATTTGACTATAAACTGCTGTTTGGGCGCATGGCAGGGAGCGCGCTATTTGGCTTTTGGAAAGCAGATTTTGTTGGGGGCCATGTCGCATTGGCAAAGCCCCAAAGTACCAGAACAGGCGAAAACTTCCAGAAGTCACCCCATTTTGGATTCTACATCCCTCAGGGATGTCATCTAAGGGTGTATTGTGCATTTTGGGAGCACAGGTGTTCCACAGGTTTTTTTTTAAGCTTGAGGCCAAGAAAAGAAAAAAAAAAGCAAATGCCGTTTTTCTACTTTTACAAAATAGAAATTAGTTTGTCAAAAATGTGTTTTTATGTACCGTATATACTCGAGTATAAGCCGACCCGAGTATAAGCCGAGGCACCTACTTTTTGCCCCAAAAAACGGGAAAACTTATTGACTCGAGTATAAGCCTAGGGTGGAAAATGCAGCGGCTACTGGTAAATGTTAAAAAATAAAAATGGATACCAATAAAATTACATAGGCAGTTTAATGTCCTCCATAGGCAATTATAGGCAGATATATGGCTCTATATGCAGGTATAGGCAGGTATATGTCCCAAAAGGCACGTATATGGCCCCATAGGCATGTAATAGGCAGTTATATGTCCCCTATAAGCAGATTATAGGCAGGAATATTGCCCCATACACAGGTAATAGGCAGGTATATGGCCCCATAGGCAGGTAATAGGCAGGTATATGGCCCCATAGGCAGGTATAGGGCAGGCTGTAGGCAGGGTATAGGGCAGGTATAGGCAGCTGTAGGCAGGTATAGGGCCGGCTGTGGGCAGGTATAGGGCCAGCTGTAGGCAGGTATAGGGCCAGCTGTAGGCAGGTATAGGGCCGGCTGTCGGCAGGTATAGGGCCAGCTGTACGCCGGTATAGGGCAGATATAGGCAGGTATAGGGCCGGCTGTAGGCAGGTATAGGGCAGCTGTAGGCAGGTATAGGGCAGCTGTAGGCAGTAAGGGCCCTTAATATAGGGCAGGTATAGGGCCAGCTGTAGGCAGGTATAGGGCTGGATGTAGGCAGGTATAGGCAGCTGTAGGCAGGTATAGGGCAGGTATAGGCAGCTGTAGGCAGGTATAGGGCCGGCTGTAGGCATAGGGACTGTAGGCAGGTATAGGGCCGGCTGTAGGCAGGTTTAGGCAGGTATAGGCAGCTGTAGGCAGGTATAGGGCCGGCTGTAGGCAGGTATAGGGCAGGTATAGGTAGCTGTAGGCAGGTATAGGGCCGGCTGTAGGCAGGTATAGAGCCGGTATAGGGCCAGCTGTAGGCAGGTATAGGGCAGGTATAGGGCAGGTATAGGGCAGGTATAGGGCCGGCTGTAGGCAGGTATAGGGCAGGTATAGGCAGTTGTAGGCAGGTATAGGGCAGGTATAGGCGGCTGTAGGCAGGTATAGGCAGGCTGTAGGCAATAATAGGCAAAATAAAAAATCACTTACCTGGATCCCCGCTGCTCCGTCTCCCAGGTGCGCTCCTCGGTCTTCCCGGCACAGGCAGGTGACGTCATCAGGCTGCGCACGCAGTGTGATGACATGCACGCTGCCTGTGCCGAAAACTCCGGACAGCCGCGAGTCTGCGGCCTCCCGGAGTCCACTGCGGAGCACGGAGCGCTCGCTCTTTGCTCCGCAGTGGTATCCGGAGGAGTCGCATATAGGTGAAGGGATCGCGGACAGTGCCCGGACCACCGCAGCGCCCGGACACTGTGCGCTCACTCGGCCTTCAGCTATATGCGCTCCCTGAGGAGCCGCATATAGCTGAAGTGTCCCTGTCGGCGCACCGGCCATCGCAGCGCCCGAGTGCCAACAGTGACTCGAGTATAAGCCGAGGGGGGATTTTTCAGCACATTTAATGTGCTGAAAAACTCGGCTTATACTCGAATATATACGGTAATCATAGTCTGACAGCCATAACTTTTTTTTATTTTTCTGTATATGGATCTGATTAACCCCTTAAGGACCCTGGACGTATGAGTACGTCCCAGGGTCACTAAGGGGCTTTGCAGGGGGATTGCTCCGTGATCCCCCTACACAGCCGCCGGGTTTTAGCGGCTAATTGTAACCCGTCGGTCACAGCGCGGAGGTGGGGGGCGAACATGGTCATGGCGTCTAAATGAATGAACACCGTAGAAGAAAAAAAATTCCAAACGCCAAAATTGCAGTTTTTTTGGTCATTTCACGTCCCATAAAAATTGGAATAAAGGTGATAAAAAAGTCGCATGCACTCCAAACTGCTAGCAATAAAAAGTACACATCAGCCAGCAATAAATGCACCCTTACTGACGTCCGTAGGTTTAGTACAAAAAAAGTTATTGGCACCGCGGCGCAAATTTCAAAAGTAGAAAATGTTTGGATTTTTTTTACGGTACAAAAATATAAAGGAAACCCCACATGTTTGGTATTTCCGGATGTGTATCAACCTGTAGAATACAGATAACACATTATATTTACCGAAGATAGAACACCATAAAAGTAAAACACCCGCAAACATGGCGCAAGTACGTTTTTTTTCACAATTTGTCCTACTTGGAATTTTTTTGTGGTTTTCCAGTAAATTCTATAGTACAGGGAATAATACCATTAGAAAGTACATCTTGTCCCGCAAATTAAAAGCCCTCATAGGTCTATGTAGATGGAAAAATAAAAAAGTTATGGCTCCGGGAAGGCGAGGAGGGAAAAACGAACGTGTCAACAACAAAAAAAGCAAGGTCCTTACGGGGTTAAGGGCTTGTTTTTTGTGAGATGAGTTTTTATTGATAGCATTATGGTATTGATTTGACACTTTGATCTCTTTTTATCAAGGTTTTTGGGAGGCGGAATTAACAAAATCCAGCAATCCTTGTAGTGTTTTTTAATTTTTCAGCGGTCACTGTGCGGCATAAATTACATGTTAGCTTTTCTCAGCAGGACTATACCATTAAGGTATGTTGACACGGCTTAATTGCGGGGCGTACAGTACGCCCCGCAATTACGCCGGGTTTTTGGGAGTCACGCTGATCTATGAGAACTGTGGATTACCGTAATGATTGGGGCGCATTTCGCTCGTATTAGAGCGCAGTACGCCGCGAAATACGTGGTGAAATGCGCCCCAAAATAAGCCGTGTGAACATACCCATACAATGATTTTTTTTCTTTTTTGTGTTTTACTGCCTTTACACAATAAAACCACTTTTATCTTGAAAACAAAACACGTTTTTGCATCACCATAGTCTAAGAGCCATAATTTTTTTTTTATTTTTCTGTGTTGGGAGCTGTGTTGGGAGCTTGTTTTTTGTGCGATGAGTTGACATTTTCATCGGTAGTGTTAATTGACTTTTTCATTGCATTTTAATATGTTTTTTGGGAGGCAGGATAAAGAAAATACGGCAATCCTGGTAGTGTTTTTTATTTTTATTTTTCACAGCACTCACTGTGCAGTACATGTGACATGCTAGTTTTACTCTGCTGGGTGATACAATTACAGTGATACCTAATTTATATTTTTTTTTTTATGTTGTAGCAGTTTAAAAAAATAAAATAAAAAATTTTGTGTGTAAAACAATGTTTATGCATCATTCTCTGCTGATTGCTCCATTTTCTTCCATAAATGGAGCTATGGAAGGGCTCCCTCCTTCTGTCAAACTTCTTAGCTGCAACTCAGGAGCCCGGCTGTCACTCACCACCGACCCCGTACAGCAATCGTGTGGGCATCGGAGCTGTGCCCGCACGAAAACTTTGACGTTCCTGTACATCATGGTGCCATAACAGGCACTGCATAATGACGTACAGGAACATCATTGTGGGTTAAAGGGTTATACAACACAATGCAACTCAAGTCAATCAACTCTTCTGTGAACTCAACCTGTCCAGTTATGAATCAACACCGATTGTGAATCAATTTCTCCTGCTGTTGTGCAAATGGAACAGACAACGGGTAGAAATTTGCCAGTCAACACGAAGATTATATGTGTGTGTCTAAATATATTGCTCACCATTATTTGCACCCCTTCATTTTTTTCATAGACTGTGTAATATCTTCAGAAATTCTTCAGTATTTTCTCCCACTCTTCCTCTTCAGTTTGTTCAAGCTCTTTGCAGGGTTCTTTTTCCCAATGGCAAATTTCAGCTCACCCTAAAGATTTTCTATGGAATTGAGGTAAGGACTCATTGCTGGCCATTTTTTTCTTTTTCCGCCATTCCTGGGTACTTTTGGATGTGTGCTTTGGGTCCTTGTCTTGTTGGAGGACCCTTGATCTTCGACTCAAACCAATTTTTCTTAGACTGGGTAGGACATTTCGCTCTAAAATCTCTTGATAATTCTCTGATTTCATGATTCCTGTGATATGGTTAAGACCTCCAGTATGCAGGTATGCAACCCCACAGCATTATGGATCCTCCACCATGCTTAACTGTCGGTAAGTTTTTTTTTTTCTTATAAGCTGCATTGCTCTGTCTGTAAACAAACTGTTGCTATGCGTTGCCAAAAAGCTCGATTTTTATTTCATTTTTCCACAGAACATTTTCCTAGAAGAATCATGGTTTTTCAAGGTACTCTTTGGCAAAGATCAGTCATTTCTTTTTAGGTCTTTTTCAGCAATGGTTTCTTCCTTGACCTTTGCCCATAAAGCTCTGCTTGGTTTAGTGTGCGGCATATGGTACTTGTTGAATGAAACCATGACCCCAGACTGTTCCAGTTTGCCCTTCATGTCTTCGGATGTTTGACGTGGTGTTTTTTCTACCACACCAATGTTCGAAGACATCTCTTGTCAATGTTCCTCTTTCCCCTATGTCCAGTGAAGTTCTTCATGGTTCCATGCTTGGCAAACTTCTAAATAACATGGTGCACTGTTGAAACTGGGACACCAAGGTCTTTGGAGATGGCTTTACACCCTTTTAAATTCTTGTTTGCTAATAGCAGTTCTGATATCCTCAAACAATTTTCACTATAAACACTGAAGTCTTCATTCATTGGCTAATTCATGTCACATGGGCACCGACAATTTATCAAAGGTGATTCTCATACTAATTGTAAAGGGTGCAGATAGCAGTGTCACATCAAGCATTAGGTTTTTCTATTTTTCCCTCCCATTGTTTTCTATTTTAAATTGTTCATCATTTGCTCTTTTGTATTTTACACGAGTGTTCTATACAAAAAAGCTGTGTAGCTTGATTAATTTTTTTCTGGAGATATTCCACATTATGTGCTTAAACTTCATGGGTGCCAATAACAATGAGCAGGACTGTATACAGTCAGTCCTCGGGTTACGTACGGGATAGGGACTGTAGGTTTGTTCTTAAAGGGGTTTTGCCACAAAGTAAAATTGTTGAAGTTTTATAATAAACATTTTCACCATGCATCATTATTAAAAATTCTGCACCGTTTTTGTTTTAGCTGCTCCTTTAGTGATCCATTGTTTACAGCTCGTTTCCAGGGGATACGACCAAGGCTGAGAGCTCCTTAGTCCTGGCTGCACATGCTCAGACATCACTTCTCCTCTCAGGCAGCTACTGAGTGTTCAAACCCAGGTGCTGTCATTCTACTCTCATCCTCTGTACTCCTTAGTAATTAGCCAATCAGTGCAAATAAAAAAAGAAGAAACCTCAATGAGATATGTGCATTGATAAAGAGGAAATAAAATCCACAGGTTAAGTTCCTGCAGGGATTTGAACCAAGGAACCTTGTGCTGTGAAGCAAAAATTTTACCTCTGAGCTACAATGTGGCTACTTATTATTATATACCTAAACAGACCTTTCTTTGACTAGAGAGAGGAAAGGCCTGGTGATGTCATCCTGCTGGGTCACATGATATGCAATTCAAACAAATCATACATGCCCCCTCCTTAGCACACAGAGCTGAAGAGCTGCATACAGGAGGTATGAAATGAGATCGTGGCAAAACCCCTTTAAGTTGAATTTGTATCTAAGTCGGAAAAGGTACATTTAGTACATGTATGGTGTGGCATGCTGGCACTTGTAGTTCCACAGCTACAAATGACATTTCACACCACACATGTAGTGCCAGGGTCAGTATTATATAAGTAATACACATATGTAACACTATCCCATAGAACTGACAGTCTGAACTATAAATATATAATACTGACCCATAGTGCTGATCAATATTACATAACTGCAGACTGATTGTCAGCTCTGTGGGCCAGTATTATGTATGTATATTACTTATATGATACTGGCCCAATCAGTCTGCAGTTCTATAATATTGAACAGCAGTGTGGGTCAGTATTAAATCAGGCCACGCTTGTGTCGATTCCTGCATGTACTTTTAAGAAATAAAAGAATATATTGAAGAAGGGGTGAGTGCCGTGAACAATTAACTCTTTTATGGAATTTTTATTGCCCTGCCTCTTTCACTGAGCACCAACCCGCTCTTATATTGGACAGACATTCGATCTTTTAAATATATAAAAAGTGTATAACAGTGCCACCTATATATTGTTATATGGTTGTTCAACATCAATCCCCAGATCCTTCCATTTTTAGAGATATCCTATATATGGCTCTGGTGCGCTATTTGGCTCAACCAAAGGCTTCAGAAAAGGAGGAGCACCTACCGGACTTTGGGGGTCTCATTTTCAATACAATTTTATTTAAGCGTCATTACAGGTTTACACCCATAGGTGCTAAATCTTAATAAACACCCCTAAAAAGACCCCATATTAGAAACTACACCCCTTAAGAAATATATCCAGGGATGTAGTGAGTCTTATCAACCCCACAGGTGCTTCACAAATTTTTTTAGCATTTGGTTCTGAAAAGGAAAAAAAAGAATTTTTTTCTAACAATCTGCAATTTTAGCTGAAAATGTTTAATTTTAACAAGGGATCCTGGACAAAAAAGCACCCCAAATTTTGTTATGCAATTTCTTCTAAGTTCGGCAATACCCTACATATTGGTGTAAACTGTTGGCAGGGCATACAAGGGAGGGAACGCTATTTGGCTCTTGGAAAGCAGATTTTGGTGGGTGCCATGTCGCATTTGCAAAGCCCCCAAAGTAGCAGAACTTTTCAGAAGTTGCCCCATTTTGGATTCAACACCCCTCATGGATCTCATCTAGGGGTACATTGTGCATTTTGGGCACACAGGTGTTCCATAGTTTTTTTTAGCATTGGGCCATAAAAATGAGGGGAAAAAAACTCAGTTTTGCTATTGTTTTTTCGCATTCATTTTTACAGTGTTCGCCATGCAGGATAAATGAAATGATAACTTTACCATGTGGGTTTGTACCAGTGCAATGATTTAAATTTGATATAGTTTTTTTTATGTTTTGCTACTTTTACACAATAGAAATGCATTTATAAAAAAATGCATTTTTATGTCGTCATAGTCTGATAGCCATAGCTTTTTTATTTTTCTGTATACCGGGCTGATTATGGGCTTGTTTTTTGCGTTAGTTGACGTCTCTATTGGTACCATTATGGGCTGCATATGACACTTTGATCACTTCATATTAAGGTTTTTGTGAGGTGTTTTGAACAAAACACAACAATCCTAGTAGTGGTTTTTCTATTTTTACAGCGGTCACCATGCAGTATAAATGAGTTACTCAGCAGGTTGATACAATTACATCGATACAAAATTTGTATACGGTATATTTTTAGGTTTTACTGCTTTTACACAATAAAAACACTTTTATTCTAAAAGGAAAACACGTTTTTACATCGCCATAGTCTGAGAGCTTTTTTTTTTTCTGTGTACGGAGCTGTATAGCAGCTTGTTTTTTTGTGGGATGATTTGACGTTTTTATTGGTATAATTTTTAGGGGGACAAGGTTTTTTGATTGCCTTTATTAAGTTTTTTGGAAGGCAGGGTGAAGAAAATACTGCAGTTCTAGTAGTGTTTTTTTTTTTTTTTTTTTTTTAACAGCGCTCACTGTGCAGTATCCATGACAAGTTAGTTTTACTCTGTGGGTCAGTACGATTATGACGATACACAATTTTTATAGTTTTTTTATGTTGAAGCGCTTTTTAAAAAAGTTAAAACTAGTGTTTTTATTGTGTAGAACCATATTTATGCTTCGTATTTTTTTATTTTTCTGTATACAGAGCTGTGTTAAGGTTTTTTTCTTTTTGTGGGATGAACTGACATTTTACTTGGAACCACTTTGGCATTAATATGAGTTTGTGATCACTTATTATTCAATTTTATGTGCTGCGGGATGTACAAAAATCGCAATTCTGTGACTTTTTTTATGGCGTTTGTCATGGGGGTTAATTAACATGACAGATTAATAGGGTAGGTCGTTATGCATGCGGCAATACCAAATATGCATACTTTATTTTTTATCTTTTTTGGGGTGATGGCTGTTTGTAAAGGGAAAAGGGGCGGTGTACATGTTTTTATTTATTTTTCGTGTTTGGATTTTACTTTTTTTTAACTTTTATTTACTTTTTTCACCTTTTTTTACTTTTCCCCATATGGGATTTGTATCAGTGATCTTCAGATCACTGATACAATAGAGATCAGTACACAGCATTGCTGCTGTATACTGGTCTCCATGGTAATGTCACAGGCAGCCTGGAAATGTTTGTTACACTCCTGGAGTGTCCAGAGAGGAAACAGTAGTGGCACGATCGTCGTTGCTGCACCGACGGAAGGCAGAAGGAGCTCCCTCCTTCTGCCTTTGTCTTAGCTGCAGCGATGTAATACATTGCGGCAGCTAAGTGGTTAACCACCCACTGATCCCATACCGCGATCTTGCGAGCCCTGCAGGGCATAGTGACATCACGGGCAGCTTCCGTGAACACGAATGATCATGGCAGCCAAGGGGTTAATCGCCTGGAATATGCAGCTGGTTCCATGCTGCGATCATGCAAGCTCTGCTTGTGAGCTTGCATGATTCTCATGACGTACCCATATGTTAATTTGCTGGTACCCCTTCCCGACCATGACGTATGAGTTTGTCAAATGTTGATAAGGTGTTTGTCCGGGTCATTTTTCTTTTTTTTATTAATTAGGCACACTGTGATGTAGAATGTATTTATATACTTTGACTGTTGTATAAGCGTTACCTTTAAGTGTATTGCAGTAATTGAACACATTTAGAACATCATCCCTTACTACTGCAGCCTCCTGACTAACGCATATCCTATAGTGTAGCTGCCCACCGCCTTCCGCGAAGGCTATGTCCTACTATTCTGTATAGTCTGTTGTTTTGTTCGGGGAGAGCTGCGAATGGCTACGATAAAGAAGTGCCCTCATCGAACAGAGCATCACTAGTTCATACATTAGTATGAAATTTAAAAAAACATTGCTGCTTCCAGAAACTGTACCACTCTTGTTCACGGGCTATGTGTGGTAACTCAGCTTAGACCCATTTAAGTGAAGAAAAGATCTGCAGTATCACCCACAGCCCTTGTACAAAAATGGTGCTGTTTCTGCCATTTTTCTTTACAGCCCATTTAGTTTATTCACAGATTAATCATCTTTTTGATTGCTGTCCGGAATGTAATTGAAACGGTTTTATCCTAAGGCTACAAAGTTGTTTTCTTTCTGTATTTTTGCCTTAGGTTAGAACGGTAAATGTGTGTTCAATAGTAGTATAGTTTAATAGTTTAATCACGAATAGTGAGCAAAGTGCTAATATACATATGTGGGTTTCAGTAGCAAGCAACAAACTATAGCTACAAGAATATTAGAATTTAAAATTGCATTGTAAGATTTTAAAATAACGGGTAGTTATACTAAGTTTTTTTTTTTTTTTTAAAGAAAATTGTTCAACTATCTTAAAGGGGTTTTCTCACTACAAAGATTAGCTTAAAACATGAAGGGACAGGTAATTAAAGACTTTCTAAATATATTGGTCAATAGATTTTATTTTTTAGAATACACAGCTTTCTATGGTTATCCTACCATAACTCCATTATCTGATTAGAGGAGAGAGCAGAGAGTGACGTCACCATGAATGGATGGAGTTCATTGAGTCAGTCCAGAGCAAACTAATTACCTCTAACAAGATTAAAAATAAGCAATTGTTTTCAGTCTGCACAGAACATGTACCTTTAGTTTTACTGAAGATAACATCTCCTACACTTGTCAGTGAAATGGCTCAGCTAGTTACAGAGAAGCTAAGTATGCTACTCACTGCTTTAGAACCTTCCATAGCCTGAGGAAACAGAGTATAAAACTGCTTGTGACTCAGTGAAACAGTTCAGTGAGAAAACCCCTTTAAGCCAATGAAATCTAGACATGAATGATCTCTTTAAAGAAGTACTCCCAAAGGTTATTTCAAAGTAATTTTATTTTTTAACCTTTGTTTATAAAACTAGATAGCTAAAGGCACTTCCTGCAGTAATTAGTTTGTTTTTTTCTTTTTTTTCTTTTTTTTGGGGGAGGTGGGGGGGTTCTATAAAACCAAAGGCAGAAATATGATTGGTTGTTTTAGGCAACTATTCATTTAATTTTTTTAGCTTTATAATCAACAACATGTATGAGATTCTACTGCTATATAGATGACCAAGGTGGGAGACGTAAATTAGGAATCATGGGGATCTACAATTTTAGAACCCCATGTACAGATATTTGACAAGCTGGAGATCTTTTCAAAGTGCATCTTTAAAGACAGTTGTGTATTTGTGTTTTTTTTTTTAATCATTACAGTTAACATAGCTATCAAAATCTATTTTGATCTACTGCATTACATGTTTCGGCTGTATTTGGCAGCAAGGTTATTGCTATATACTTCAAGCTTATTCATGACTAATATAGTGTTGTACTGATTGACCTAGAGCCAAAAGAGAGATGAACTTTCAGGAGATAATTCCCAAGAAGGTGCCAGCCAGGTTGGTGGTTTAAATGGCTTGTTTCAGTGATTGGTCTTTTGCATGTAGTGATCGTCACCCATACATTTTATTTTATTTATTTATTTTTGCATATGGGTTGGGCAATGCAGGGTGGTGTTAAAGTCATTTTGCCAAACATGCTAATGTAATTGGTTCTAGCAGAAGCAGCTTCTTTTTCTATCATTTTGTTATTTCATTGTACTGTTTTTTGTATGTTTTCATTTTAGCATATTTTGTAGTCATTTGCTAAAATTGTCTGTTGATTTATATACTTTTCAATATTGCTGTGATTAACATGCAGAATAATTTGTGTAAGTTTGTATTTTTTTAGCGTAGCTAGGTTTACACATTGAGTTGTGTACGTTTTCTCTTTGTCAAAATGCTGTTCCTATTCAAAGTTACAAATTGTCAACAAAAATAATCCCTTGAGTTTTCTTCTTAGAAAATTTTGAAAAGTAAGTAGGTCTGTACTGACCATTTTAAAAAAGCCATTGTAACTATAAATCTACATAAAAGATTTTTCTTTCTTTAAAAAAAAAAAAACTTAAAGCAGTTTTCTTCTGGAGCCTGGGCAGAGACTTACCCAAAACAGCAGCTTCCTCTCCAAAGCATCAGTACATCTGTGGACTTTTATTATATTATTTGTGGGCTGTGCTTATCTTTTCGCGGCAATATTGGTGAATACTGTTGCTAGAAAGGCCAAATTGCTTGCAATTCGATACCTTACAGTTCAGACTTATTCTAAAAATTGGTTGTCGGGTAGGAAAAGGGGTTGTCCATTTTGAAGAAAACTCAAAAGCTTATTTTTATTGGTGATTTTTGTTTTTTTGTTGACAACATTGAATTATAACCAAGCAAAATAGGATTTTTTTTAAATCTCTGTATTCCTACCGAAGGTATAACATGGTTGTTTTCTTTGACATTTATTTTAAAGGTAAGTAGATAGATAATGGTACCATTTTTATGTTTCCTTGAATAGAACATTCTTGTAAATTGATGAATGCTGCTACAAAGAGCAGTCTGTATTTGTTCATAGCATTCACAAAAACTATGATCTGTAAATTTATCTTAGTCTAGTTTCTTGCAGTGCAGACATGGGATTCATGATGACATGGCATTTCCTGCAAGTTGTTGTAAATGTCTTTATTGTATCTTCAAGGAACTTCGCTTTTATGTGGTGTTATTTGACAAAAATATGAAACGTATCTATTCAGAGTACAAATTCTTTCTCTGCAGCATTAGTCTAATGATACTATTACAATAATACTGGGTACCCTACAGTTTAATTATTTTTCCAGCTGCATTTCACGGTTAAATCCACACATAGAATTTGAATTAGTTGAACTTTGAACTTCTTTAAATTTGTCTAAGATTGTTTATTGTTTTATGTAGTTTTTTTCCAATCAATACACATGGCTGCTTTCAAAACAATATTTAACGTCCTGGTTTTACATCACTCCTCTGTCAGACAAAATCTGACAACTTAACTTTAAAGGGTTTTTCTGAGACTTTTAAAAACCTCTTCACCACCTCCTATTGCACTAAAATAGAAAATTAAAACATACTTACCTCTGCTATCACCACCATTACAGCACTGCCTGAGCTCCAGTGTCCTGCCACTATCAGTCCTTTACTGATGACATCACATTAATTGGATCACATGATGGTGCAGCCAGCGTCAGACAGCAGCTGCCAAGGCAAATAGGATCATGGGGTGCATTAAAAGGGGCATAGAGGCACATGATAAGAACATTATTCTCCCATCATACAAGACACTGGTTAGACCACACATGGAATGTTGTGTACAGTTTTGGGCACCAGTGCACAGGAAAGACATTGTAGAGCTTGAACAGGTACAAAGGTGGGCAGCAAAAATAATAAAAGGACTGGGGTGGACTGCAATACCCAGAAAGATTAGCAAGATTGGGGTTATTTAGTTTAGAGAAAAGACGGCTTCGGGGGGACATAATAAATATGTTTAAATACATCAAAGGTCAATATAGAGATCTCTCCCAAGATTTATCTAGAACAGGGGGGCATCCTCTATGTCTTGAGGAACAAAAGTTTCTACATAAACATAGAAATGGATTCTTTACTGTTAGAGCAGTGAGACTGTGGAACTCTCTGCCAGAGGAAATTGTCATGGTGAATACATTAACAGAGTCAAAAAGGGTTTGGATGCATTTCTGGAGCGTAATAATATAACAAGTTATAGTGTCTAGGATTCTGGAGAGGGGTCATTGATCCAGGGATTTTTCCGATTGCCAGATTGGAGTCGGGAAGTAATTTTTCCCTAAAATGAGGACAATTGGCTTCTACCTCATTGGGTTTTTTTGCCTTCCTCTGGATCAACACCTTAGCACAACAGGCTGAACTGGATGGACATCTCGTCTTTTTTCGTCCTTACACACTATGAAACTATGAAACCACTGACCTCTGTGGATGCATGCTGCACATACAGGCATGTGACTGCTGTTGCCAGAGACTGGCTGTGGCATTGTGATTCATGAATGTAATGTCATCATTAAGCCGAGGAGGAGGGGGAGTACACTGAAGCCCTGGCAGTGTTGGAACATTGGTGATCACAGAGGTAAGTATGGATTAATATTCTATTCTAGCATAGTTGGAGGTGGTGCAAATCTTCAATTTAGATAAAAATGGCAAAGATAGTATTATGGGACAGATTTACTATGGCAATTGCATCATAATTTTGGCACAGTTGACACCAAAATACTGGCAAACATGCCTTACACCACATTTAGATATTTAGATATTTTAGATATTTTTTAGACACTTTTTCAACATGACAAAGAGGATATGGCTTTGTGAAACTGACATAAAAATGCATTTCTTATTCCAACATAGAGAGTATCCGTCATAAAAATTTGGCAGGATACAAAACAAATATCTGACAGGTAGAGCCATATGTCTGTCAACCTTAAGTTGCTGATGACAAGAAATGGGGAGGAATCATCAAGGTGAACATGCATACCACTTTCTTTGTTAAAATGTCTCACCATGCTGTTTCAGAGTCACAGGCAGCTTCAGACTAGCACTGCTTGTTTAGGTTGTGGGCGGTTTTATAGCAATGATTAGCATATCAGTTCTGCTATTCCTAGCTAAGCCTGTTAGAGTGAGATGACTGCAGGAGATTTAATCTGTAGAAAACAAAATATCCGCCAATCAAAAAGACCGGACCAAAAAACAAAAAATAAACCAACCACACAGGTAAATGATAACAGAATACTACAACGCCAAACAAAACTAAATTTACCCAATAAAATAAATCTTTATTGAAAGTAAAGCAACACAAATACAAAAATAAGAGAGAAAAATACAGAAACACCACAAGCGACCTACAAGAAGTAAAAATGGTCGTTGGAACGCAAATGCATTTCAAAGACCGGAAGTGAATAAATGTGTTTAAAATACAGAAGAAAGTGAAAAAACAAAAAATAGAATAGTGACAAAGAAATATAAGAAAACACTAGAAATAAAAATTATACATATTTATTGAACCGCCACCACTGCCGAATCCAAAAGGTGGAACTACACATGTCAGAAAGTTAATGGCGCATATCCGGAAATCACATTGGAATGCAAATATGTGTTTCACTGGTAAAAAACACATAGAGGATGTGCCTGGAACATAGAAAAAACGTAGGTACACAGAAGGCAAACGGAAACAAAAAGTGACAAGTGAATAAAGTGCGCGGCGCGAGGAGTGCAGTGACAATAAACCCACATAAGTGAAAAAAACTTCTGTAAGTCGTGGTATACAATACTATATAAAATACAAATATATATATATTTAGAGGGAAAAAAAGGATAAATAAATGAAAATCACGATATTGGCTCATATAAATATACCCATAATTTAAATAAAACCATATACTACCAATACATATTTGTGTGCACTTAAACACCACATTAATACATGATAGCAAGTGACATCTGGTAAATATATAAATGTACTCACAATTACAACCATAAATAAGATAATACAAAAATATGTTCATAATACACAATACTAAACCCCTGACGAAGCATTCCTGCGAAACGTGCGTTGGGTCTTTTCAGCGTGCTATTTGGTCTGTATTATCCCATTATTATGGCTTTACTTTAAATTGGTTATTTATACACATTGGTTTGATTATATATGTATTATTTATGTTACCTTGTTGGGGCATATGTATTTTTTGAATATATTACTTCAAATCATGTGTACCATTTTTATTATCTTTTTTTGTAATTGAGTTATTTTGATTTGGGACATACTTACCTGCAGCACTTTTGGCACTTTTTTGCACCGCTATTAATTGTTTTGTATTTGTGTTGCTTTACTTTCAATAAAAAAAATATTTATTTTATTGGGTAAATGTAGTTTTGTTTGGCGTTGCTGTAGAAAACAAAGCAACAAACTTCCCAGGAGTTAAAATGAAGTGTTTATCAATGGCATGCAATCTAATCTTGTTAGAGATAAAGACTCTGCTCCATTCAACCATGGGGACATGACACCCTGCTTTTTGGCTAATCGGGAAGGGCAATATGGACAGTAAAATAGAAACACTTGTGTGTACTCAGAAAAAATTAAAAACTATATTATCTCCTGATGAGGGCAATATCAAAAGAGCAATGTATTTAGTAAAAGCCTTTATTTAGCTGTCTCTACATGTCGAAAGCTAATCATGAAGTGAGAATTCCTTTTTAGGCTATGTCTCCACTGCACAGAAAAACGTCATTTTTTTCAGCGTTTTTCGTTTTCTAAAAACGCTGAAAAAAGGACTGTAAAGAGGTCCCATAGACTGGTATAGTAAAAACGTCCTTTTGTCTCCACAGAACATCTTTTTTTCTGCTCATTTTATTTACTGGTCTTCTTTTGAAACATGTTGCAAAAAACACCAAAATGGAGCAGAAAATTTACTATTGGAGTCTATCTAAAGCGGCGGACGTTTTTGCCGCGTTTTCGCTGCGTTTTTTGTCAATGAAAACACACCCAGGGGATTAAAGTCCCACCTATTGTGGGTGTTAACACAGGTTATACCTCATCTATTCTGCATACAAGTGTCCAATGTGTTCGTAATAAAGTTATCTCGCTTTTGTCGCTAAAAATACTTTTTTATGGGTTTTGGCACTAAAAAATGTTTTTTATAGATTATGTCGCTAATAAAATTCTCACTTTTGTCGCAAAAGCGACGTATTTTTAACGACAAAAGCGAGGAAACTTTAATAGCGGCAAAATACGTATTTTTGGCGACAAAAGCGAGATAACTTTAATAACGCCAGAAATCCGTTAAAAAAGGACTTTAGCGTAAAATATCCATAAAAAAAGAACTTTACCGTCAAAATCCGTAAAGAAAAGGACTTTAGCCCAAAATCCGTGAAAACCGTTATCAGCTCTAAAATCTGTAAAAAATGTATTTTTGCAGCAAAATACGTTAAAAAAAAGTATTTTTTTAGCAACAAAAGCGAGATTTTCATAGCACCAAAATCCGTTAAAAACTGCTTTTAGTGGCAAAATCCGTAAATAAACGATTTTAGCGCCAGAATCCGTAAAAAAATATATAGATTTTTTTTGGGTGAAAAATGCTAGATAACATTATCAGCGTCAAAATCCGTAAAACGACTACAAGATTACATATAAATGTAGGTGGAGTTACATCCAATTGCTTGATTTATGCATACATTAAAAACCAGATTTGAAGACAAGCAAAAAACGCAAATCGAGGCAGACTGACCTTTTTTCAGCAGCTTTTGACAGGCAGTAGACTAAAATCTCTGTTTTATGAACGTTTTTAGGATTTGGTTTTCAGATCGTTTGTTGTCCACTGCAGTGTAGACATAACCTTAAAGGGGTTGTCTCACTACAAGGATTACTTTTTATGTTAAAGATCTTGCAAAAACAAGTCGCTTTGCAATATGTGTCCATTAACAGTGTGCTACCTATTTTGAGACATCATCTCTTGTATGGGCTGCATCAGCTCCTCAGGTCGCTATAGCGACAGACCTGTTCAATCTCTCCTGATAGGCTGCCAGTGCTGGTTGCTATAGCTAGAGACCTGGCTTCTACTGCAGCTTAGTAGAAGCCAGTAAACACACCCCTGAATTCAAAGTGAAACCAAGAAAACAGGACTGAGGTAAGATGAATCAATGTAATGAGACAACCCCTTTAAGGTTGTAACTTACAAAAAATAGCACAATACAGCATAATAGTTTGTGGTTTTTTCACAGTTGTTACAATTTGTGTTACAGGGATTTTACCATCTGGCAGTTTTCACAGAAGCTACTTTACTCCCTACTTTCAGGCTTTCACTTCCTGTGAAGGCTGTGGGTGGCTCTACATCTTTGCCAATGAGTTGCTATGCCAGTTGAGGTCTAATAAAGGCACCCAAGTCTGCCATGTGGAATAGCTTACTAGGTTCTGAATAGATTGCCTGTTACTGAATACTGCAATACAAAAATATTGCAGTGTAATATGAAGCAAACAAATGCAAGTTTGGCGATGTTCACAGGGGGCAAAAATTGCGGGGTGTAATTACACCCCGCAATTACCCCCATGTGGGGGGGGCAATACGCCCTAAAATTTGAATTCACTTCTCTCCCCCTCGGCAGTCTCGAAGCAGGGGGAGGAACGTAAAACCATAGTTCTCTATGGAATGGGGGATTACCGTAATCCTGGGGGCCCTATTTAGCCTGTAATTGCCCCAGTACCCGAATTAGGGGGTGAAATATGTGCCCAAATAAGCTGTGTGAACATGGCCTTCAAGTCCCTCAGTGGGATTAAAAACAAATAGAAAACTAAATAAAATATTTTGAAAAAAATTTGTTTTTTTAATTATTTTTTTTTTTTTCGGTGGAAGGTTTAAAAAAATTGCAAAGGTTACTTTTTTTTAGGGTTTTATTTTCAGAGGTTTACTGTTCGTATAAATGATATATCTTATTTTGCAGGGCATGCTATTCGGCAATACCAAAATTTTTATGTTTTCTTTTTGTTTTACTACTCTTCAAAAAAAAAAAAAATTTTTTTAAAAAATAAAAAAAAGCTTTTTTTTAACATTTTCTTTGCCCCTTTGTGTGGTTCATTTTTTTGGGGGAAAAAGGGTTTGTTTTTTTTTGGGACCCAAATTTTGGGGTTATTTGACTTTTTGATCTACTGTATTTTAATTTAATTTTTTTCTGGGATGCGGAATGATCAAAAAGGACTCTTAGGCCCCGTTCCAAAAGGCAAATTTCCGACGGATTGGGGCCGTATTTCCGCGCTGGTTTGCGCTTCAAAACGGCCCAATCCGGGAGTCATTACGGGAATCCCCATGCTTCATAGAGAAAGTGGAATCCGCGCTCCTCCCCTTGGGGAAATCCGCCCCGGGGGGGAGAAAGTGACACACATTATTTACGGCGGGGACGCGCCGAAAACAATGCATTGTCTATGGGGGGGGGGCGCTTTTCCCGGCCCCCCCCCGTCCCCCCTATTCACCCCGGCGGATTTGTGCGCTCAAACGGGCACAAATCCGCCGTGAATAAAACCGTGTGAACAGGCCTTACGTGGTGGAATAATAACTGATATTGAGGGGGGATAAGACTTTTACGGATGTGGCAATACCAAATTTTGAGGAGAGAGTTTAAAATGGCAAAACCTGTAAGAGGTTGATTTTTTTTGCAGAAAGTCCATAGAAAATATGATGAAAGTACATCACAGAATTGCATAACCTTTGAAAAGGTAATATTAACAACACATTTTTTCAATCGACAACTCTTTTCAACCACTTAATGCCAGGCAGCAAACATTTACGGCAGATTTAAGGAGCAGTTCAAAGCTTACGGGGCCCCCTGCCTTCCAGTGATGCCCGCTGTTAAGTTTCTGGGCAAAAGTCATTCAGGCCCTTTTTGGGAAGGCTCCAAACCTGCATTTTAACCATTTTGAGTAAGTAAACATGGCTAAATGTGTAAATGTTTGGCGCCTGGCATTTAAAGGGGTTTTTTCTTTCAAAATTTTCACAGATTGAGTTTTCTTGTTTTAAGCTTCAAATCCAGGGGGTCTCTGTCCCAGTAGGCGTGTCTTCCTTCCTAAAGATGGGACATCATTTGTGTGAGGGATGGAAGGGGGAGGAGTCACAGCTCTGCGACGTCCTGTAATGGTCAGTTCTCATGTCTGCATAAAACATGTCACCTCCCACCAGCTTGCACAGCCAAATCCTTGTAACCAGAACACCTGTATTGGTGTAAACCGTCATAAATACAATCTGAACTAGTGGAGCAAATGTGAGGAATGCACTCTGCTCCCCCCTCTGTTATGACGCGGGAGAGAGTTTGTAGAGCTGTGTTATATGGGTGGGGGGAGCAGAATGCATAAGGCTGTGATGTATGAGTGTGGGGAGTGAATCTGACAGCTAGAGATTAAGTACAGTCATGGCCAAAAGTTTTGAGAATGATACAAATGTTAATTTTTACAAAGTCTACTGCATCAGGTTTTATAATGGCAATTTAGCATATTGACTCCAGAATGTGTATTATGAGTGATCAGCTTAACAGCAAATTAATTGGCAAGTCAATAGTTGCTAGAAATGAACTTTTTCCCCAAAACTATTTAAACTCATTGCAGGCCTGCCTTAAAAGGACCAGCTAACATCTTTTTTTTTTCATGTGATTGCTCCATTAGACACAGGTGTGGGTGTTGATGAGGACAGGGCATGGAGCATCAATCTGTAGATTAAGTAAGAATCACACCCTGGACACTTTAAAAGGAGGACTGGTGCTTGGTTTCATTGTTTCTCTTTTTTTAAACCATGGAATCTTTTAAAAGAAACAGTCCCAGTAAACATTGACGGCAAAAAAGGGGGCCCAAAAGGGGGAAGGGGTTTTCTCAGTTTAGAAAGATTGCACCCTCATTTCACAAAATTTACGCATAAAAAAGGGAACCAAAAGGAGAGAGGTTCCTTTGTTGCCAAAAAAGCTCCAGGGGGGGCCCAAAAAAGAAAAGCAAGGGGCCCCCCCGTTTTTAAAAAGTGTTTGCTTGGGAATGGGGGGTTACCAGCAGTGCGAGTTGCTCAGGGAAGGGCAGCAGGAGGTGGGGGGGGAAAAGGGGGTTCATCTGCAGGCACTGTGAGGCGGGGGACTAAATGGAGAAAAGGCCGGTTTTCCCGGGGGGCACCCAAAGAAGCCACTTCTCCCCAGAAAAAAAAAATCAGGGGACAGACTAAATATTTCCCAAAAAGGTACGGGGAGTGGACTGTGAGGATTTGGGGTAAAGTCTTTTTCGATAAAACCCTTTTTCCCAAATGTTTGGAAAATCGGGGAAAACAGTTTGGGTTGGGAGAAGACAAGGTGAGTGAGGGCCAACCAGTTTTGGGTCTCTTTGCCAACTGTAAAGCATCCCAGAAACCATTATGTGGGGGGTTTGTTTCTAAACCCAAGGGGAAATCGGGCTCTCAACAGTCTTGCCTAAAAAACACCCATGAAAAAAAGGGTCCCAAAAATTTTTCCCCCAAGAGCAATTTTCCCCCAAACCGGGCCAAGAGCAGTTTGGTGATAAACAATGCTTTTTCCCACCCATGTTGGAGCCCCTTTTTCCTTTAAAGGGAAAAAGGTGTTTAAACTAAATGGTTCAGGGAAAAAACCCATAGAGATTTTTGGGCCCCGGGGTTCCGGGGAAACTCCCCAGTTTTAAAACCCCATTGAGAATTGTGGTCAATCATAAAGAAACGGGTCCCCCAAAAACCAAAAAACCAACAAATTTGAAAAAAAATGCAAGCATTGTTTGGCCCAAAAAGGGGAATGCTACCCTGTCGGATTTGGTAAAGAAGTTGATTGGGGAGATCCCGGGAGAATTGCAGGGGGTTTCCTGAAAAAGGGAAAGGGTCAACACTGCAAATATTGACTTGCTGCATTAACTCATTCTATCAATAAAAGCTTTTGTTAATCATAATATGATTGCACTTGTATTTCTGTATGTGATAAAAACATCTGACAAACACACATAAAAACCAGAGGGCAACAGATCATGTGAAAATATAATATTTCTGTCATTCTCAAAACTTTTGGCCATGACTGTAATTGCCCATATCCTTTACATAGAGCTATCACTAGGAGATGAGTATAGAGAGGAACTCAGACAGCGTTTATTACACAGACACAGCCAGCATAGAAAGCTGACACAGCTAGTTTCACTTCTATTCTCTGCAGCTTGGAGGGGAGCAAGCACAGAGTGCAGACAGTCAGTCACAGCACAGGAGGTGTGTCCCGACCAGAGGGCATGTCCCAACAGGGCTGAACTAAATGTCAGTCAGCCAATCACAGCAAAAGGGGCATGGCCCGACCTCAGGCTGCTGAATTAGATCTAGACACACACAGATTAGATCATATCTGCTAAACTAAATGATTTAGGTAATGCACACCAAGTGCTAAAGTGCTTATTTTTACTGTCACCATCATTACAGATATGATCTTTGTAGCAAGAACACCCCTTTAAGAGATTGAAAAGGGTTGTCCAGTGGAAAAAAATATGTTCTTGATCACAACTTTTCAAAGGTTAGGAAATTTTGTGATGTACTTACGATATATTTTATGTGGGCTTTCTGCAGTTCTGCATAATCTGTTTGGTGAACAGGATGATCTGTGTATCTCAGGACACAGCTCTGTGTCAGTCCAGGAGATCAAGTGAACAATAGTTTGTTTTTTTAACCTCTAAACGCCACAACCAGTTTTAACCTTTATGACCGAGCCCCTTTTTTTAAATAATGTCACTTTATGTGGAAATACCTTTTTGATACCTTTATGTATGTGATTCAGAGACTGTTTTCTTGTGACACATTGGGCTTAAAGTTAGTAATAAATTTTGGTCCACACTTTTATTGTTTTTGTGAAAAACTTCAAAATGTGAAAATTTTGAAAAATTTGCCATTTTCAAAGTTCAAAAACTTCTGCATGTAAGACAGATCGTTATACCACTGAGAAAAGTTTATAATTAGCAACTACCAAATGATTACTATATGTTGACATAATATTTTAAAATGTCTTTTTACTTTTTTTTCAATATTAGGGGCCTTAAAAATCTTGTAGGAATTTTTCACATTTTCAAGAAAATTTTCAATATAGATCTTTTTAAGGGAACAGTCCAGTTCTAACGTAGCTGCACCCACAAATTCAAAACAGCTTTTACAAAGTTTATTAACCCATTAGATTTTTCACGGAAATTAAAGCAAACTGGAGATGAAATGTTACCCTGAAAATGCAACTCAATTCTCCCAATCATGTTGATTTTAGAGATATCCCATTTGTCTCTCTTTTGACAACCATTAGTCTCAGAATAGGAGGAGTGCCTATTGAATTTTGCGGTATCATTTTCATTAGGATTTTCTTTAGGCACCATTTTAGGTTTGTGGACATCCTAAGGTGCTGAAACTTAATAAACAGCCCTAAAAAGACCTAATTTTGTAAATTACACCCTTAAGGAATATATCCAGGCGTGTATTGAGTCGATTGAACCCACAAGTTCACTGATTTTTTTTTAGTGTTAGGCTATGAAAATAAAAAAAATAGTTTTTTCCAATAATCTGAAGTTTTGGCTCAGTGTTTAGTTTTCAGCAGGAAACCTTGAAGAAAAGCACCCCAAAATTCTAACAAATTCGGCAATACCTAGTGTGTGGGAGCACAGTAGATGTGACCAGCGAAATGCAACTTAATATTAATTCCCCAGATTCTGCCGTTTTCAGAGATATCTCATATGTGGTCCTAGTGTGCTATTTGGCTCAACCACAGGCCTCAGAATAGGAGGAGCACCTACCGGACTCTGGGGTCTCATTTTCGATACGATTTAATTTAGGGGCCTTTTCAAGTTTGCGGACAATCTAAGGTGCTAAAACTTAATTATTGGAGACAACACCCCTTAAGAAATATATGCAGGGGTGTAGTGAGTATTATGCTGTGAAAATGAAAAAGAAAATTCCAACAATCTGCCATTTTAGCTAAAAATGTTAAATTTTTACAAGGAGTCCTGAAAAAAAAGCACCCAAAAATTTGTTACGCATTTTCTTCCAAGTTCAGCAATACTCTATATGTGGGTGTAAACTGCTGTTTGGGCGCATGGCAGGGTGTACAAGGGAGGGAGTGCTATTTGACTTTTAGAATGCAGATTTTACTTGGTGCCATGTCGCTTTTGCAAAGCCCCCAAATTACCAGAATAGGTGAAACCTTCCAGAAGTCGCCCCATTTTGGATTAAACACCCCTCATGGATCTCATCTAGTGGTGTATTGTGCATTTTGTTTTTTGTTGTTGTTTTATAATTGGGCCATGAAAATAGGGGGTGGGAGGACACAATTTTGCCATTAGTTTTTTGGGCTTCAATTTTACAGCGTTCGCCGTGCGGTATAAATGAGATAATAACTTTACTATGGGGTCGGTACAATTACAATGATATAAATTTTATATATTGTTTTTATGTTTTATTACTGTTCCGTTATTATGTCGTCATAGTCTGATAGCCATAACTTTTTTCATTTTTCTGTATACGGAGCCAATTATGGGCTTAGTTTTTGCGGATGAGTTGAGGTTTTTATTGGTACCATTATGGGGCGCATATGACGGTTCTGTGAGGCGTTTTGAACAAAATACAGCAAACCTGGTAGCATTTTTTTATTTTTTACAGCAGTCACTGTGCGGTATATATATAATAACATGCTATCTTTACTCAGGTCGATACAATTACAGCAATACTCAATTTATATATTTTTGTTTATGTTTTGCTGCTTTTACACAACAAAAACACTTCTATTTCAAACAGGAAAACATGTTTTTGCATCACCATAGTCTGAGAGCCATAACCTTTTTATTTTTTCTGTGTATGGAGCTGTGTATGGGGCTTGTTTTTTGCAGATGAGCTGATGTTTTTATTGGTATCATATTTGGGAGAACAAGTCTTTTTGATTATTTTTTAACAGGGTTCCCCGTGCAGTATATGTGACAAATTAGTTTTACTATGTGGGTTGATACAATTACAGCAATATCCAATTTATATAGTTTTTTTAATATTGAAGAGCTTTAAAAAAGTGTTATTTTTGTGTAAAACGATATTTATGCATTGCTATCTTCTGATAGCCATAACTTTTTTATTTTTCTATTTACAGAGCTATGTAAGGGCTTTTTTGAGGGATGAACTGTTTAATTGGCATCTCTTTGGCATTGATAAGAGTTTTTGATCGCTTTTTATTCCATTTTATGTGCTGCGGGATGAGCAAAATTCGCAATTAGGTGATTTTATTTTATTTTATTTTTTTACGGCGGTCGATGTGCAGGTAAATTAACATGACAGATTTATAAGGTAGGTCATTATTAGAGATGGGCGAATTTCTCAAAAATTCGATTCGATCACTTCGCCGAATTTTCCGACAAAAATAAATTCGGTCCGAATTACTTCGGTACGAATCGCGTTAAAAAGCAGCATTTTCCAGCTGAAAGAGCCTGCAGGGTGCTGTAGAACGTTGTGCCATGCTTAAAAATCTGCAGAGGAGCTTGGTTTGGTCTTCATACATGTTGTGTTTTAGTATGTCACACAGATGACTGCCGCCGCTCTTAGAATCGCTCACTAGAAAATTCCCTGGGCACTTAAGAGGGCAAAACTGACAAAAAACACAAGCGGGAATGTAGCTGATAGTATGCCTCGAAAGCTGGAAAAAAACAAGCTGAGAGCTCAGGTGGAAACATTAGTGACAGAGTGTGGAGGTGACGGCGCAGCCACAGCAGCATTGAGGTCAGAGAGTGGCACATGACATCTGGAGGTGGCAAAACACGAGGAGCCACAGAGTGGCACAATGAATGAGTGCGGAGGTCACCGGCGCCAGCAGTTGAGGTCAGGCAGTGGCCAACTGAATTCTGGAGGGGCAAAACAGTATTAGCCACAGTGTGGCACAATCACAAGTGTGGAGTTCACGGCGGCTGCAGTATGAGATCAGGCAGTGGCACAATGGATCATTATGGAGGCGGCCAAAAACAGTATTAGGCCACAGAGTGGCACAATCAACACAGTGTGGAGGTCCGGCGGCCAGCAGTATGAGGTCAGGCAGTGGCACAATGACATTATGGTGGTGGCCAAAACAGTATTAGGCCACAGAGTGGCGCAATAACACAGTGTGGAGGTCACGGACAGCTGCAGCATGAGTTAAGGCGTGGCCACAATGACATTCTGGTGGCGGCAAAACTTTTTTAGGCCACAGAGTGGCACAATCACACAGTGTGGAGGTCACGGCGGCAGCTGTATGAGATCAGGCAGTGGCACAATGACAATTTTTCTGGAGGCGGCAAAACTGTATTAGGCCCACCAGAGTGGCACAAGGATAACAGGGTGGAGGTCTCGACAGCAGCTGCTGAGATCAGGCGTGGCACAATGACATTCTGAGGCGGCAAAAACAGTATTAGGACAGAGTGGCACTCAATCACACAGTGTGGAGGTCATGGCGGCAGCAGTATGAGATCAGGCAGTGGCACAATGACATTCTGTGGCGGCACAAAACTAGGAGGAAGCCACAGAATGGCACAATGACTGAGAGGCGAGGTCACGGCGGCAGCTGCATGAGGTCAGGCAGTGGAACAAGACATTCTGGAGGGTGGACAAAAAGGAGGAGCCACAGAGTGGCACAATGACTTCTGGAGGGGAAAACAGTATTAGGACACAGAGTGGCACAATCACACAGTGTGGAGGTCCGCGGCAGCAAGTATGAGATCATAGCAGTGGCACAATGACATTCTGGAGGCGGCAAAAAGTATTAGGCCACAGAGTGGGCACAATCGATACAGTGTGGAGGTCACGACAGCAGCAGCATGAGATCAGGCAGTGGCTCAATGACCAATCTGGGAGCGGCAAAAACAGTATTAGGCCCAGAGTGGCACAATCACATCAGTGTGGAGGTCATGGCCGGAGCAGTATGAGATAGGCTGTGGCAACAATTGAATTCTGGAGGCGGCAAAACAGGAGGAAGCCACGAATGGACATGACATTCTGGAGGCGGAAAAACAATTATTAGGCCACAGAGTGGCACAATGATACAAGTGTGGAGGACATGGCAGCAGACACTGCAGCAGCATGAGGTCAGTCGTGGCACAATGACACAGTGTGGATGTCACGGCAACAGCAGCAGCAGCTTGAGGTCATGTGTGGCACAATGGACACAGGTTGAGGTGGGTGGCAATACCAGTCCCTGGTAAAGAGGTGTAGACTGATGGAGAAACTGTCAGCAGATGTGTGGCATCAGGAGGGTGGCGGCTAAGAATAGTGGCTGAGGCAGGTTACTTGAACCCAGACTGACGCCTAGGCATATGGTGTGTGAAATCCTGGCCGATCCACGCTGATTTCATCTTGACAAAGGTCAGTCGTTCCACTTTCCGTGGACAAGCGGGTTCTCCTTGGGGTAAACGATGGCACCGCCGCACTGAACACCCGGCTCCTGTGCCACAATACTGGCCAAGGCAGGATGCTTCTCCACCGCAAAATCCATGGCAAGTGGCGGCCACACTCCAGTTTGGCTGCCCAGTTGTCCAGCGGATCTTTAACTGTGGTGCAGAGTGCTGTCCAGTAGGCCACAACCTGTTGGTTCAGGGTACTGCTCCTGGTCCTGCTGTGCTGCTGCTGGCGAATGCCTCTTAGGGGGGCAGGGGGGGGGGGGGCGGGGGGAGGGTGGGCGGGGAGGGGGGGAGGAGGGGGGACGTGAGGGGTGGGGGGGGGGGGGGTGGGGAGACGGGGAGCGGGGACGGGGTGTGGGGGGGGTGGGATGGGAGGGGGGGGCGGTGGGGGGGCGCGGCGGACCGGGGGGTGGGGTGAGGCGGGGGTGAAGGAAGTGCTTCATCAGTGATCCAGACTTAGGTTACTATGATGAAGCTGGTACTGCTCCTACCCCCCACCTTCCCACAAGCGCCGCGGCAGTAGTACGTGAGCGATGAAGAAACCCCCGGTCAGACCTGTCAGAGGGGGTCGATGCGCACATAGGCAGCGGCGCAAACTGATTACGGAGGATTCCCTATTGTATTTCAGTTTGTCTTCCCTCTCAATAGCTGGGAAAAAGGCCTCCCATTTTGGACCAGGTAGCGAGGTCCATATGGGGAGAGCCAGAAGTCATCCTATGCCGGATGCTGGACTATTTCGGCTGTCACTTTGCAGGCAAATAGGCATGCTCGGGGCCATATGCACAAGTGACTCCGAGTGGCTCCCTGCCTCCATGTCCTCTGTATACTGCCACGGTGCTTGGGGGTCATCTGCCTCGTCTTCCTCATATCCATCCCACCACTCCAGCCCTGCTCCTGCTCCTCCCTCTCTTGTCACTGGGGTAGAAAATCCAATCATTTCCCAGGACAATGCTCTGCTCCAATGTCCTTCTCCTCCTTCCTCATTTCAGTCCCCACCGGAACATGTGGCCACGAGATGTATCGCCACGTCTCAGTCCCCTGCCCAGACAGATTTTTCAGCATCTGTTCAGGTCATGAATAGCAGTGGAATGACGTTATTCATCCCTGTTTTTACAACATCCTGGCGACATGACAAATAACGTCGCCTCTCGAAGGCTCAACAAAACGGCAGGTGTCACGCTGAAGCTGCACTTGGCTGACATCAAAGTTATAAGGGGAGTACTTCTGTCTGCCTGGATCATTCAAAAAATCGTTATGGACTTTCTCCTGTTCATCAGTCGGTCCAACATGTTATTGTGCTGGCTGGGGGGATTGGGTGGGGAAATTCCAGCGGGTTGGATAAATCCATATGGTGTGTTGGGGAGGCCGTTCGCCGCTGCATACTCGAGGAGGGTGTTCATGGCTTTGTACGAATGGAGATTAAAAAAAAAAAGCATGCCACAGGTTTCCTGCCATTTCAGAATGTTCTGAAGATCGGTGGAAAAGACTTCAGGAAACCTTTTCACAACCAAGATTGAACACGTCGCCATGCAGGCGATGGACCGTCCTCCTCGGTGCAGCGGGACACCATGTTCCTCCAATTGTCGTCCCCATGGTTCCGATTTAAGTTGGCGAGGAAGAAAAGCCAACATCGATTTCTTGCTGCATGGAGCGGAGCAGTCCTCCCCTGTGTACTTCGTCGCCGAGGCAAGCCAGGTGTAGAATGCGTGACACCGCTGTGCCCTTCACATGTGTATGATGGGAGCAGTACTTGTGGAGGCTGAGATGGTGGTGGTGGTGAGGAGGAGGCGGACATTGGCGCATGTGCAGCAGTTTGACAAAGTGGAGGAGAATGCGGCGTCTTACTGTCAAGTTGTTGGTGTGCCTGGGCTGGAAGCACTTTCACACAGTGGGCCGTCATAAAGGAAATGTACTGGCCCTGAATGTAGTTCAGCTCCAGACGTCCGCGCTGCGTGCACCTTGGAACAAACCGTTAGCTCAGGACTGACCCCTTTGTTTGTACATATTTATGAAAGTGCTGGTACTGCCTTTTTGAATAGAAATTACGGCTTGGACTCTCCATCTCGGCCGGCACAAAGCCATTAGTTCTCTGATTGGTGAGAGTCCACATTTGGAAAGGGAGGACTGCATTACCATAATTGGACAGGAGCCGGTCACTGCTGCACCTTGGATGGTTGGATTTCTTTTTAGACACATACTGGTGTCTCTGTTGCAATTGCCTCGCTGAACGACTGTAGGCGCCATGAGTAGCGAGGAGCAGGGCATCTGGACCTGGGAGATGATGTAAAAAGAAACAGCTCCCTTCTGCAGAGGTGTGGAGCTCTTGACTGGGCTTGCAATGGCATGAGTGCACTGGGCGCTACTGCTGTGCTGTTGCTGCGGTGGCAGGATGGACCACCTCATCTGAGCCAGTTTCTTCCCAGGCCACCGGTTGTGACGTGCATGTGTTGACGCAGGGCCGTGGTGCCAACGCTTAGCTCCCTGGCCACGTTCACTTTCTACCCAAAATTTCTAATATACCCCTATTCGGTCCTCCGGTGTCTTAGCAAAGAACTGCCCACACGCGGAATCAGATGTTTACCGCCAACGCTCCGCACTAGTGATAAATGCCGCGCGTGCCTCGTTGAGCCCTGTGCCGCTACTTTCTTGGACCTGCAAAGCGGGTTTTTTACCCCGTGGGCGTTGGCTACGACTCACACTGCTGCTATCCTGTGACTCACGGCCACACGAACCACTTGTGGCTGCGCTGCTGCTGATGGCGTCTAAGCTGCGCCCTTTCTCCTGACGATGATGAATCCCTTGCCTCACCCGGCTCCCAAGTGCGTCGATGCGACATCATCATTATTTGTGTTTCATCGTCAATGCTCGTCCTCATCACCGGTCTTGGTATGCGTGGCTTACCTCTCACTACATATACTTGGCAGGACTACTGCAAAAGCAGGCGATATTGGCCCCATTTCTTCGCTGCAAGTAGCTGCTGACTGCCCTCCTAAATAGTTCATCCTCGCCTATATAGTGGGGGTGAGCCACAGACCACATAGTAGATCTCTGGTGAGGAACCGGAGGGACAGGGTGGGCTGAGGACAGAGTGAGGGCCGACTTGTATGTGTGTTTAAAAACACTGTGTGTTTTAAATAAATGTAAATGCACAACAGGCTTTTATAAACCTTCGGACATGAATTAGGCTACAGGAAATGTTATTTTTTGGCTTTGAAAAAGAGGGTTTTTTTTGTCAGCCACTCAAAAAAAAGTTAAAATTAAACCCCCTGGATGAAAAATTGCGCAATAAAATTTAAAGCCCAAAAAATTGTAGCTTTGTACGTGTTCTTTTGGTGTTTTCTCGCCACACAAAGAGATACATTTTGAAATTTAAACCCTTGCTTGGAATTAGGAAACGGAAAAATGTTTATTTTTGGCGTTGAAAAAGCGGTTTTTTGGGTCAGACCCGCAAAAACGTTAAATTAAACCCGGATGTAAAATTGCCCCAAAGAATTTTTTTTGAGCCGCAAAAAAATAGAGCTTTGTAGGTGTTACAATTTGGGTTTTCTAGCCACACAACAAGGATACAGTTGAAATTTAACCTTTGTTGGGGAATTAGGTACGGGAAAAAAATTTATTTTTTTGGCTTTAAAAAAGAGGTTTTTTTTGTTAGCACCCCACAAACAAGTTTAAAACCTGGATGTAAATTGGCCAAGAATTGACCCGACAAAATAGTGTTTGTGGTTTTACAATTGGTGTTTTAGCCACAAAACAAGAGATACAGTTGAAATTTTTACCTTTTTGTAAATTGGGGCTAAGGAAAATGTATTATTTTGGCGTTAAAAAAAGAGGGTTTCTTGGGGTTAGCACACCAGCAAAAAAAGCTTAATTAACCTTTGGATGAAAAATTGCGAATAAATTTGGCAGCCAAAAAAAGAATGGTATTTGTATTGTAAAAAAAGCTGTTTCTTTAAATGAATAAACGGAATGGCTTAATCCCCTTGGATATTGAATGTTATGCAGCTGCGTGAAGCCACGGTTTCGTCAATACCCCCAAAAAAAAAGAAATAGAAAAATTTTAAAAGAACAGTCTCTGAGAAAAACTGAGACCCCACAGAAATGCTATATAAAAAAACAATTCTTCAGTAAGAGTATCAGCCCGGGGACACCTTCCTGATGGCACGGAGAGGAGTGTGAGTCCGGCGTCGCCCCGGCTTATTTTGTGCGGTGGTACAGAATCCCCCCGGGGCTCTGTTTGGGGTTTATTCTGCCTGTTGCAGGCTTTGCCCCTTTCCTCCCAGGTGCTTTTCTCATGTAGGAATGTGCTCGCAGCCTTTTATCAAAAAAAAGCACACTTCGTTCACCCCAAGTACCCCCAAAATTCGATTCGTTCCCAACGAGTTTTCCGAAATTCTAATTTAAATTTTTTGTTTGAAAACAATTCGCCTCTTAGTTTATAACGCGAGACACCAAATATCACTTTATTTTTTATCTTTTTTGGGGTGGTTGGCGTTTATAAAGGGAAAAAAATACGTTTTTTTTTTTTTTTATTTTTTTTGTTTCCCATAGGGGATTTCATCGTGTCTTTTACTGTTACAATGTAGATCAGTACACAGCTTTGCTGCTGTATACTGCTCTCCATGGCGACTGTCACTCCCCATGCCTGGCAATGCCCACAATACATTGCGGGCATGGTGACGTCACAGACAGCCCGGAAGTGTTGTCAGGTACCGACACAGCAGCAGCGCCAGCACCGATTACAGACCGGAGGAGCTCGCTCACTCCTGTCTGAGCCTTGGCTATTGTGATCTTGATGGATCACAACATAAAATATATATATTTATATATTTGTTTCTGAAATACTGCAGCTTTCACTTTGGCCACTATGCCTAATAGTAGTCTGACACTTCCTGTTCTGTAGATAAAACTTTTCAGCAGCCTCCTCATCACCACAGGCAAAATTACATGAAAGGTGACACCATGTGTAAAGATCTCACAGTATCCACCATTCACTATGGATATTGTCAAAACATAGATCCTACTCTCCTCCATCCACACTGACTTATTACTGTTCCACTGATCCATGCCCAGAAAAAACTCTCCAAATAAGTTCATGAGGTCTGCTTCCTGTTCAAGGCCCTTTTCTTCAATATAGCTGCTGTAAAGCATCTCTTTTAATGCTATTAAAAGCAGTTCCGGCTGCCCCCATAAACATATCTAGACAACAGAATTATAGAAGTCTACAGTCTGAAAATAAAAGCGGCTAAGAAGAAAAGAATATGTATCTTGTTTCAGTTAGTAAAAAAAAAAAAATTTTTGATTTTAACCCCTTAAGGACCCAGCCTGTTTTGCCCTTCCTGACACAGCCCTATTTTTGTAAATCTGGCAAGTCACTTTTTGTGAGAATAACTTTTGACACTTCATACCTAGCAATGTGAATAGAGTTTGTTTTCTCGTGACAATTTGTGCTTTAGTTAGTAAGAATTTTTTATCCATACAATCTTTGTTTGTTTGTGTAATATATCAAAATTTCAAGAAAAGAAAAGTTGCAAAATTTGCGATTTTGTATGTTGGCATCTATTTTGAGTGCAAGAATGATAATTATTTCCCACAAATAGTTTATATATAGCATATACCATTTGGTCACTATAGGTGGCATCATTTTTTTTAAATGTCTTTTCTTTTTTTTTTACGACATTGGGGTCTTGGAAATTTAGTAGTAAGTTCTCACATTTTCTAGAAAATTTGAAATATAAATTTTTTTTGGGACCCTAAGTTCTGACGTGGCTTTGGAGGGGCTTGCATGTTAGATACACCATAAGTGAAACCATCTGAGAAACTTGTCCCCTTACGTTTTTACAACACTATGTAGGAAGTTTGATAACCTCCTTCAGATATTTCACAGAATTATAAGCATAGTGGAGGTGAAATTTCAAAATTTCAACTTCTTTTTGCAGATTTCATATATTTATCCATATTCCATGGAAATACAGTAAATGTGACGTAGGTAAATGCAACTTAATATCAATTCTCCAGGTTCTGGCCTGTTTAGAGAATATGCCATTTTGTGGCCCTAGTGCATTATTTGGATCAACCATAAGCCCCAGAATAGGAGGAGACCTTAAGTATTACTCTTGGGTCTCATTTTCATACGATTTTATTTAGGCGCCATTTCAGGTTTGGGGACACCCTAAGGTGTCTATAAACTTAATAAACACCATAAATAGACCGCACATATTGGAAACATTACACCCCTTAAGGAAAATATCCAGGGGTGCATTGAGATATATTGACCATTCACACGTGATTATACACAAATTTTTTTTAGCATAAGGCTGTGGAAAATTAAAAATATTTTTTTTACATTAATTTGCAAAAAAATTAACAAATAAAAAAATTTTTTTTTTAGCTTAAAATGTTTTCATTATATACAAGGATTCATGGAAAAAAAAAAACCTAAAACTTTGTTAAGCTATTTCTCCCAAGTTCGCAATACACCTAACTTAGTGGGGAGAAAACTGCGCAATGGCGACATGGCAGGGCGTTTAAGGGAGGTAGGCTAGCGCAATTTGGCTTTTGGACCGCAGGAATTTTGGTTTTGGGGGGGCCATGTCGCATTTGCAAAGGCCCCCAAAGTAGCAGAAACAGGGGCGAACACCTTCAGAAGTCGCTAACAATTTTGGATTCAAACACCAATCAGGGATGTCATTAGGGTTGTTACTGGCATTTTGGCACACAGGTGTTAATAGTTTTTTTTTAGCAATTGGGCAATGAAATGGGGGGAAAAAAGCAGTTCGGTCATTGTTTTTTGAGTTTATATTTAAAGAATTAGCTGCGGTGCAGTGTAAATGATGTTGTTAACTTTACTATGGGGGTCGGTTAACAATTACAATGATATGATTTTATATAGTTTTTTCTGTTTTATTACTTTTACCACAGTTGAAATATCGTTCTTTTAAAAATTGCGGTTTTTATGTTGTCCTGTCTGACAGCCCGAACTTTTTTATTTGATGTGTGAGAGCTGTGTATGGGCTTGTTTTTTGCCGGGCTGAGTTGAAAGTTTTCTATTCGAGGTACCTATTTATGGGTGCATATGATGATTTGTTCACTTTTTTTTAAGGTTTTTGTGTGATGTTGTGAACAACTACAGCAATCTTGGTAGTGTGTTTTTTTTTTTTGTTTTTTTTATAGCGTCACTGTACGGTTATTTATGTCATGGTAGAATTTACTCAGCTGGTCCAATTCGATTAGGACCGTTACCCATTTGTATATTTTTTTATGTTTTACTGCTTTTATTACAATAAAAATAACTTTTATTAAACCAGCGAAATTACGTTTTTGCATCGCCATAGTCCGAGAGCCATTAACTTTTACATTTTTCTGTGCTTGGAATGTGGTAGGGAATTGTTCTTTGCAAGATGAGTTGACGTTTTTTATTTGATATCAATTTTTGGGGGAGACAGACTTTTTTGATCAGCTTGTTTAAATCCTTTTTGTGGAGGCCAGGGTGATGAAATTACTGCAAATCCTAGTTCGTGATTTTTATTTTTATTTTTTACTGGGGAACTCACATGCTGTATCCCGTGATAAGTTAGCTTTATATTTGGGTCGCTGAAGAATTATGGCGATACCCTATTTTTTTTGGTGTTTTTAAGCTGATAGCACTTTAAACAAAAAAAGAAAAGTGTTTTTAGTGTGAAACATTATTTATGCTATCGCTATCTTCTGAGTAGCTTTTATTTTCTATCTTTCGTTTAAACAGATGCCTGTCTGAGGACTTTTTTTTTTGAGGGATGAATGAAGTTTTAATTGGTACAACTTTGGCGTTTATAGGAGTTTTTGAATCGCTTTTTATTCAATTGGTATGTGCTGCGGGGGATGAAAATAATCTTTAGTATGTGGATTGTTTTTTTTTTTTTTTTTTTGTTTACGCGTTCAACGTACGGGTTAATTAACTTGACAGATTTATTGGGCAGGTCGTTACGCTAGCGGCGATACCAAATATGGGTATTTATTTATTTTTGATCATTTTTGGGCAGCGATTGGCGTTTGTAAAGGGGAAAAGGGCGGTTGTACGTATTTTTATTTTTTTTTTGTGTTTGTGTTTTACATGTTTTTCACATTTTTTAATTTTTTTTCTACTTTTTCTAGTATTTTTTTACTTTTACCTCATAGGGGATGTTGATGAGGAGATTTTTAGATCTCTCCAATTTCATTAGGATTCAGTATATAGATGGTTTGCTATGACTGGTTCCTATGTTAACTGTCATGTCCGATGCCGGGTCCTGACCACAGGGCACGGGCCACCAGGGCGTAGTGTCGTAATAGGACTAAACGAAGGCATTTCTCTGCCTTCCGTTGGTTGTTCTTGTAGGAGGAAGGTGCTGACGGTCTCGGACCGTTCCGTGCGTGCTGCCGCTCACGACAGTGAAGCAGGAGGTGCGATCTCTATGCGTATCTCTTGTTATTGCGAAAGGATTGTCGAGATTATTATGTGGTTAAAATCCCCCCACCCCACGGAGCAATCGGGGTAGGGGGGACGACGATGCGGGATGTCAGCATGTAATATACAGCTTTCTGAAACGCGCGATCGCGCGAACTCTGCCTTGATGTTCGCGCGATCCTAAGGTCGTTTCCATAAGTCCAGGTGCGTGAACAACCAAACAATGGACGTATGGGATACTGCCAAGGTGTGAAGGGTTAAAGACTTTTGAATGTAAAATTGTTTTTTTCACTGGATGTTTTCTGATATAGCAGAATCTGTTCTTTTTTCTGCTTTCCGAGACTTGTTAACCAGTGATGTTTATGTTTTGACTTATATGTTTTTTCAGGATGGCATTAGTATTTTACAGGACTTTTTGTTTCTTACCAATCTCATTGATTCTAATATTTTGTTCTTGTTATTCTGGTGAATAGAAATTTATGTTGCGTTTTTTTTGTGAATTTTACAAGTTTACCTACTGTTTACTCTGTCTGTCCTTTTTAGGCTGGTCTTTGTCCGTATCAAAAGCAATCCTATTGATATGTAACATTTATCCACTCTGAGGTATAAAAATTCACAGGAGCAAAAAGTTGATGAATGTGGTCAACAGATTATGTCACTGAGACTTAAATTTAAATTGAACACTTTAAATTCTTTCCTGTAGAGTTAATTTTTCCTGGCAATTTTTTGTTGTTGTTGTTACAATGCCCTTAAGACAGGAAAGTTAATTATTTTAGCTTAGAAGTTGTTTAGTTTTAATGTGTAGTATTTTAAAATACCGCTTTTTCTTTAAAGTTATAATATTTACGACTAAGCTACTTTTTAATATTTCCTTACGATTGTTCAGTAAATGCCATCATTTTTTCTTATAAACCCATGCATGCAACTCACATACTGTAGTCTATAGAGATTTTAGACATCTGAAAAGTTGATCTCTGTGTTAGATATTTTAGTTGTTAAAAAGTTGTTCCTGCTAAACAGATGTTCATTTATTAAAAATGACTAGGCCACCGATACATTGGAAAATCGAATTGTCAGTTCAAGCTTTTGACTTCGTAATGGCATTTTTATTCAGATAAAGGACATCAGCCTGAGGTTATGGAGGGATTTTTTGCATCAATACTTCTTAGGCTTTGATAAAGTACATCATATGGATAAGTTAGGCCTCATGCATTTGGCACCACAATTGTTTTGTATGTCAGACCACTAATTTGTATATATGTACCGCAGGTATAAGAGTGTATATAGGTCGCCTTCTATTCACCCTCCATTACAACGGCTTCTATGTAAACTTACACTCCTTTATTTCCATATATCTGAAATTCCATCAGTTTTTCATAATTTATTTAATTTCTCCACCATATTTTGGGCACCAGTGCACAGGAAAGACATTGTAGAGCTTGAACAGGTACAAAGGCGGGCAACAAAAATAATAAAAGGACTGGGTGGGCTACAGTACACAGAAAGATTGGCAAGATTAGGTTATTAGTTTAGAGAATAGTAGGCTTCGGGGGGAACTAATAAATATGTTTAAATACATCAAAGGTCAATATAGAGATCTCTCCCAAGATTTATTTATACACAGTGCTGTATCTAGAACAAGGGGGCATCCTTTACGTCTTGAGGAACGAAAGTTTCTACATAAACATAGAAAGGGATTCTTTACTGTAAGAGCAGTGAGACTATGGAATTCTCTGCCAGAGGGACTGGTCATGGTGAATTCAATAACCGAGTTCAAAAAGGGTTTGGATGCATTTCTGGAGCGTAATAATATAACAAGTTATAGTGACTAGGATTCAGGAGAGGGGTCATTGATCCAGGGATTTTTCTGATTGCCAGATTGGAGTCAGGAAGGAATTTTTCCCTAAAATGAGGACAATTGGCTTCTACCTCATTGGGGGTTTTTGCCTTCCTCTGGATCAACACCTTAACACAACAGGCTGAACTAGATGGACGACTTGTCTTTTTTTAGCCTTACAAACTATGAAACTATCTTATGGCCAAACACTTCCTGAAGGCTGCGTACATTGGTCCGAGCCAAAGGAGCTACAGACAAGGAGATTATCATGGAGAACGCCATGGACTGATCATAAACTCCTACAGACAGGAGGGTATGTTTTTGATACGTATATGTTTTAGACCATAAGATATGGTGGAGAAATTAAATAAATTATGAAACACTGAAGGAATTTCAGATATATGAAAATAAAGGAGTGTAAATTTGTCACCATAATTACCACTGCATGGTGCCTTGTATTATAAAATAATTTTTCCCTACATAACATTGCTTCAAGGGTCCATTATTATTTTTCTGTTGGATGCGACAAAAGCCTCCCAATAAATTCTAAATTTAAAGCTTACAGAAATAAATTGGAATTTTTGTACTTACCGTAAAATCCTTTTCTGGACTTCATTGGGGGACATAGCACCTTCGGTATAGGCCCTCACCCTAGGAGGCTGACACTAGGCGGAACCAAACGTGTTGGATCCGCCCTGATGGACTATATCCCTCCTACTGATGCCAGGCTACTCAGTTGATACAAAAACTGTAGCAGAGACGATAAATGATAGTCCGACTCCAAGAAGAAAAAGTCAAATGGGAATCGGACAAAGACATCAAAGAGGAAGTGACCTGTGTCCCCCAATGAATCAGACGAGAAAAGGATTTTACGTTAAGTACCGAAATCCCAGTTTCTCGTCAATATCTTTGAGGACACAGCACCTTAGAATGTCCAATAGCAGTCTCGGAGAATGGGGAGATTTTAATTTAACAACTAAAAAATTATTCAGCAGTGGCAGCCCTTAGCACACTGCCGCCTAATGTACTTTACGGCCGAAGCTTGCATCAGCCGAGGCCAAGGTATGGATTTGGTAGAACTTAGAAAAAGTATGGACCGAAGCCCAGGTGGCAGCTTTGCAAACCTGTAAAGCTGAATCTTGATGCCGAACCGCCCAGGAGGCACCAACTGCTCGTGTAGAATGAGCAATGACCCAGAACGGAAGAGTCTCACCTCTCAACCGATAGGCTTCCGGAATTGCAGACCACATCCAGCTGGCAAAAGTGGCATTAGAGGCCGCCAGGCCCCTGTGTGGACCCTCTGGAATGATAAAGGGGGCATCGGAGCAACTAAAAGGTTTAGTGGTCGAGAGGTAGATCTGAACAGCCCTGACAACGTCTAAACAATTTAACGCCTGTTCTCGGGCATGAGATGGGGAAGGGCAAAACTATGTCCTCATGGATATGAAACGAAGAAACCACCTTAGGGAGAAACGAAGCAACAGGGAGCAGGACAACATTGTCCTTATGCAGTACCAGGAAAGGGGATTTAAAAGACAGAGCCGCCAGTTCAGACACCCAGCAGATGGAAGTAATGTCCACAAAGAAGGCCACTTTCCATGAAAGCAAACGCAGGGACACTTCCCGTAAATGCTCTAATGGTAAAGGCAGAACGGCCTTCAAAACCAGATTTAAATCCCACGGCTCGATAGGCCTACAACCTGGTGGGACGGAACGAGTGACCCCCTTCAAAAAGGTTTTTACTAGAAGGTCGTCCAGATATGGAATGATGGTAATGCCCCTGATGTGTAGAACCACCATTAGAGGAGCTAAGATCTTTGTGAAGACCCTTGGTGCGGTTGCAAGGTCGAACGGCAAAGCCGTGAACTGGACATGCCTTGAGCCTACTGCGAAACACAGAAACCATTGATGGGCCTGGGCAATGGGGACGTGTAGATAAGTGTACCTGATATCTATGGTGGCAAGAAAGTCGCTCTGCTCCAGAGACGCCACTACCGACCAGAGAGACTCCATGCGGAAGTTGGGAACTCGTTCATACCAGTTGAGCTCCTTGAGGTCCAACACCGACCTTACTGAGCCATCTTTTTTGGGGACCATAAAAAGGTTTGAATAAAACCCTCGGAAGTGGTCAGACTCTGGTATCAGCATGTTTCCCCCCTGAAGGAGGAGGACATGAATTGCCTGAAGGAACGGTGCTGCCTGAACCGTAGAGGTGGGCGGTGAGAACCAAAAAAAACTCGTCGGGAGAATGGACATGAAATGAATCCTGTCACCCCGACGTGACGACTTCGTGATCCCAGGCGTCATTGACCTGGACTTGCCAGATCTCCCAAAACTGGAGGAGACGGCACCCCCACCCGAAATGGAGCCTCGTGTGGGAACACACCCTCAGGCCAAGACTTGTCGGATGGGCCTTTGGATGATCTGCGAGACCGCCAGGATGAGGCCGGCTTGGCCGAACATCACTTGGCACCCATGGAACGAGGGGCCTTCTCTGCAGCCGGTCTGTACGGAAAATCCCGAAAGGACTGAAACTGGGGGCATTTCTCATGTGGACGCTGCTGTGCTGGCTGAATTTGAGGGAGGAGACCACTCGCCCAAACGCTTGCCAAACAGCTTGCTACCAGTGGAAGAAAGTGTAGTTAACAATTTCTTGGAGGCTGAATCCGCCAATCAAGATCTTAGCCACACAGAGTGGCAAGCGGCTACTGCATCAGCCGATGCTCTAGCCGCTAGACCTGATTCACATAGGAACTTAGCAGTCCCCATGAGCTAGGAAGTAAGAACCAACAGCTCCTCTGTAGAGGCCCCAGCTGATAGCCCTTGCTCCAGCTGCTTGGATCAGACCAAGAAGGCCTGACTGACCCAAGATGAAGCAAACGCTGGCCGCAGGGATGCCCCGGCTGCCTCACAGATAGCTTTACATAGACCATCAAGCCGTTTGTCTGTGCTGTCACTGAGGGCCACAGCATCTGAGACGGGGATAGAGGTGGCCCTTGCAAGTCGGGAGACTGGGGCATCCACCGATTGGACCCCTGACCACTTTGTCACTGATTCCGCCGGAAAAGGACAGAGGGTAATCAGCCGGGAAGTCCGGATGTTTCCACTCCCTGGCAACCAGCTCCTCAAACTCTGAATGAGTGGGGAACACTATGCGCTGCTGTCTGCGGTGTTTAAACGAAACCTCCTCCTAGAAGGCTGAGACATCCTCATCCTTCACATGGAGTTAGTCTTTAACAGCCCAGATAAGGGCTTGGACCGCCACTGCCGATCCGTCCTCACTATCTGGCTCAGAGTCAGTATCGGAGGAGTCCCCACTTGAAGAAGCCATGTCCCGGCATGGAGCTTCCATCTCCGACTACTGTCTGATTGGAGAGAGCTAGGGTGATAACGAGGAAGAGAGAACTCTAACCCTCTTACGCAGTCTGCGCCAGGCGATGGACCCTGGGAGGTGCTAGACTGCGCAACAATCAGAGACGACATATACTCTATGGCTGAAACCATAACCTGGGACAGTCTGGACAGGTCACCCAGTGCTAGTGAGAGAGACCTAACCCATTCCGGGGCCACCCACTCCTGACAAATGGGGTCGTTTGAGGAGCTGCACAAAGGGCACTGGGCACGCTGCAAGAGAATTACTTGTGGCAGCGGTTGCAGGCGAAAAAAGTCGCTACTGCGTTGGGCGCAGGCGGCTTTGACTCTTCTTCCTTGGACTGGGACATTTCTGCAGGGGGTGTGGGTCAAAGATTACTGGCCCCAAAGGACACATTTACCACCCCAAGATACTGTGTCCTCACAGATGCCAGGAGACATGCAGCAAGCAGACAGAATGCCAGATGCCAGAAAATGGTGATTAGGCTCCGCCCTCAAACACCAGCCTGGGCTGCTGAAGGTCCTGCCTCATCCTGGGAGGGTCCAGGGACCAATTGGAAGGCCCGGGGGCGAGGCAAGGCCAGGAAAGGGCGCTGCCTAGTTGAGGCCTAGTGCGGCCTAAGCCTCCAGAAAGCCAAGGGACTAAATTTGAGATCACTGGACAGCCCCGGAGCGCGGGAAACGCCAAAAAGCAGTGCCAACATCCCTTGGGGGGAGGAAAACCTTTCCCAGTACACAGTGCCAAGCCTGGACGTGTTGTAACGCGGCGGAAACGCTGTGAAACCGCAGTGGTTGTCCAGAAAACGGCACAGTGAGCAAGACCAGCCCTGCTGCCTCTGCCAGTCCAGGGATCCAAGGTGGAAAGAATCCAAACCTCACAAGACTCCTCAATACTGGAACAACCAGGGGGAAGATTGGGTACTCGCCAATCTGACGTCTTCGGGCGTTGTGGCATCATCCCTTCGGTACCAGCACACCTGGAGGTGGGGTTACTAGAATCAGAAAAGGCAAGTGGGGATGGGAGAGCTGCTAATGGACGCTTCGACAGCTAAAGAACTGACCGGTTTCCTGATGCCCTCAGGGGGTAACTAGCCGTTGAAAACGAAGAAAACAGACGTTGACGTCCCCCTGATAGGTGAGAGCCAGAGGCTCGATCACGCTCCATATAGGTGAGAGCCAAGATCGATCACCTTTCAACAGGTGAGAGCCAGAGGCTCGATCACCTTTCAACAGGTGAGAGCCAGAGGCTCAATCACCTTGCAACAGTTGAGAGCCAGAGGCTCAATCACCTTGCAACAGTTGAGAGCTAGAGGCTCAATCACCTTGCAACAGGTGAGAGCAAGAGGCTCAATCACCCTCCAATAGGTCACCTGAAAAAACAAAAAATAACAAACTCAGCAGAACTGCAACGCAGTGTCTGCCTCCTACGGACACTAGGCTAAAGCGTAGTAGCTTGGCGTCAGTAGGAGGGATATAGTCCCATCAGGGCGCATCAAATACGTTTGGTTCTGCCTAGTGTCAGCCTCCTAGGGCGAGGGCCTATACCCAAGGTGCTGTCCCCTCCTCCCCCCCAATGATCTTTATGAGAAAGAGGTTCTGTGCAATATAGAGCTATAATACCCTCTATATTTAAACCCTGAGGCACTATTCACATGGCAGAACTTTACCCAGGTTAAATTTCTTTGGGAAGCGCCTTCCATGCAAATTACGGTGCTTAATATAGGAAGCTGAAATCCACACAAAATCTACTTTTATTCTGTACTGAAATCTTTGTGGAATCGACTTCACATTGTATTTAGTGGAAATAAACGCCACAGCTTATATGGTCTGATTTTTCCATCACAGGTTTTTATATCCACAGGATGAAAAAAGGGGACATGTCACTTACTGACATGGTTTCCTCATGGATTCTGCTTCGGAATGTGGATTAGCCCAAATAAATATGGCTTATCTGCTGCAGGAAACAACCACATAAAATGAAAAATCGTTAATGTGTTCGGGGCCTAAAATGAACAATTTGCCGCAGAGCATAATAATAATTACTGCTGCATTTAGATCACAGGTGACTGAATACAATCATTGAAAAGACTGTGGGCCTCATTTTAAAAACAAAAGTCTAACCGTAAGACAATTCTTGATGGCCATAGCAACTAATCAGAGCTCAACTTTAATCTTTAAACTATGCTATGAAGAAATGAAAACTGAGCTCTGATTGGTTGCTATGGGCAATAAATACAGACAGGTTTAATAAATGAGGCCTATTATCTATCTCTCTATCTATATACAGTGCCTTGTGAAAATATTCAGCCCCCTTGAACTATTCAACCTTTTGCCACATTTCAGGCTTTATACATAATGAAATAAAATTTGAATTTGTTTGTGAAGAATCAACAACAAGTGGGACACAATTGTGAAGTGAAACCAAATTTATTGGATATTTTAAACTTTTGTAAAAAATAAAACACTGAAAAGTGGGCGTGCAAAATTATTCGGCTCCCTTAAGTTAATACTTTGTAGCGCCACCTTTTGCTGCGATTACAGATGCAAGTCGCTTGTGTTATGTCTCTGTCAGTTTTGCACATGGAGATACTGAAATTCTTGCCCATTCTTCCTTGGAAAACAGCTTGAGCTCAGTGAGGTTGGATGGAGAGCGTTTGTGAACAGCAGTTACCAGCTCTTTCCACAGATTCTCGATTGGATTCAGGTCTGGATTTTGACTTGGCCATTCTAACACCTTGATACGTTTATTTGTGAACCATTCCGTTGTAGATTTTGCTTTATGTTTGGGATCATTGTCTTTTCCGTCCCAGTCTCAGGTCTTTTGCAGACTCCAACAGGTTTTCTTCCAAAATGGTCCTGTATTTGGCTCCATCCATCTTCCTCTTAATTTTAACCTTCTTCCCTGTCCCTGCTGAAGAAAAACAGGCCCAAACCATGATGCTGCCACCACCATGTTTGACAGTGGGGATGGTGTGTTCAGGGTGATGAGCTGTGTTGCTTTTACGCCAAACATATAATTTTGCATTGTGGCCAAAAAGTTCGATTTTGGTTTCATCTGACCAGAGCACCTTTTTCCACATGTTTGATGTGTCTCCCAGGTGGCTTGTGGCAAACTTTAAATTAGACTTTTTATGGATATCTTTGAGAAATGTCTTTCTTCTTGCCACTCTTCCATAAAGGCCAGATTTGTGCAGTGTATGACTGATTGTTGTCCTATGGACAGACTCTTCCACCTCAGCTGTAGGCCTCTGCAGTTCATCCAGAGTGATCATGGGCCTCTTGGCTGCATCTCTGATCAGTACTCCATGTTTGAGTTGAAAGTTTAGAGGGACGACTGGGTCTTGGTAGATTTGCAGTGGTCTGATACTCCTTACATTTCAATATGATCGCTTGCACAGTGCTCCTTGGGATGTTTAAAGTTTGGGAAATCGTTTTGTATCCAAATCCGGCTTTAAACTTCTCCACAACAGTATGAGGGACCTGCCTGGAGTGTTCCTTGGTCTTGATGATGCTCTCTTCGCTTTAAACAGAACCCTGAGACTATCACAGAGCAGGTGCATTTATACGGAGTATAAATCCAAAAATATCCCAATTGTAAAGCTATGAGGAATATAACACCTAAAGAATAATATTAACCAGATAGAACGATTCCCCTAAAATATAACTTTTATTAAATATCTCTAAAAAAACATATATAAACAATAATTAACAAAAAAACTAAAGTAAAGGGAGGTGGGTAACACCTACGGAGTGTATAGAGTGCCTGTACTATTCCTATCAAGACAGCTATTCCTTTCCCTCAGCAGAGACCCCGCCCCAAAAAGGGCGACCCTGTTAATTTAGCCTCTATTACTCCCTGTCCCCCTATTTACTATTAGATGATAGACCAAAAAAGGAGAAATAATAGCAAATCCTACAAGTTAAGGTACAATCCAAAATCACAGGACAACAAATAGATTGTATAATTAGCCGATAGATACTGAATAAATAATCAGCAATATAATCCCCAGACGCAGCATTTCGTCCCAATTTCAGGGACTTCTCAATGGGGTAATGAGATAATGCCAAGCAGCTAATTCACACACTAAAGTGTTAAACATAGACAAAGATGCATAGTACCTGGTCAGAGGAGAGTAATCTTCAAATCAGGCTGGTGTGCCTGGTCAAAGAAAAGTAATCTTCACATCAGGCTGGAAAGCCTGAGAATGGAAGACATAGAGGGAGCTGGTGTACTCCACGATGGGCACTCCTTTGATGTTAGCCAGTCAAAGTCCCACACCAATTCATGTCACTGACCGACTCTTTATAGAGTAAATTACCTCCCACAAACTCAAATACCAGTGCCTACTTACAATGCTCTGCCATCCTGATCAGCCACATGGACTTACAACTTACGTATCCGCCATCAAAAGCCAATCGCGCACCGATCTGTATACGGCGTCCCGATCAGTAAACCGCACATGCGCGGGTAATCCAAAATGGCCACTAAGGTCAGAAGACCAAACAGCGCCTGCGCGGATAAGCAAAGAGGGTGCGGGACATCGGCGCAAGCGCAGAAGAGTAAGCACCGCACCAGCACACCGCCAAGGTACAAATAGTAAACAGAGAAGGATTATTGGGCCAGCATGTGTGAAGCATCATTTCAAAAATACTTAGAGTAAATAAATCTCATCTTCACACAGGGCTTCTGTATAGTGTAACCATCACTGGTCATGCTGTGCATAAGTGGGTGCCTTGTTTTAAGCACCACATTTATACACACCGCAATCACCTAATGTCATATAATTTGCTGCCTTACTTAAAATGCCGCACCTAGTCATACCAGAATAAAAAACTCCTATCTCATATAAAAACCCCATTTAGATAAAAGGGGACTCTTCACTCTGGTAATAATAGAATAGGCTCATATTCATAAACAAATATTCATACCTGCATTTTCACTATTTTATTCCAACAATTTTAAATGATCAATGTGGCTTTAACTCACAGTCTGGCTTATATAATTGGTCAAGAAAAAATTATACATTAAGTGTATTGGCATGAAATGGTAGGTACCAAGGGAAAACTCATGTTAATAGGCAGAATAATATAATAACAGTAAAGTACAAAAAGATCCCAACAAATTGGACAAGAGGCAAATGGAGACTATACATATAGTTCTAAATATCAATATATATATAGATATATTCTGGGAGGATAGACACTCTTAGATGAAACATGAAAAGGAAAGCGATTCCTTAAGACCACGTGGATATACGCAATCCAGTCAGTAAATCCACTGTGTCTCTTTTTGGAGGATTAGTTTATCCCAATCCCATCCTCTTACAGGGAGTCGAACAATATCAATCCCCCTGAACTGTAAACATTCTGCCTTCCCTTTGTGTTTATCTCAAATGTGCCTCGCAATGGGTGTATCCATAAGTCTTTTGACATCTCCTACATGTTCGCCTATTCTCCTTCTGAACTCTCGTTTAGTTTTACCCACGTAGTTCAAGCCACACGGACATGTAGCTAAATAGATAACACCAACAGAAATACCGTTGATAAACCCTTTGATGGTGTAGTTTCGGTCACCCTTACCACTTCCAAATTGCTTACAGTTCACGACAAATTGTAAAAATTTTCACGTGCCACATTTAAAGCACCCGTTCAGCTGTCTGCTAAGCCAAGTCTCCCTTTGGGGAGGTGCACAAAAGTGGCTTTTAACCAATCGGTCACCAATACTTCGATGCTTTCTATACGTAATCTTAGGGAAAGCCGGTAAAATAACTTTGATATCTTTGCCCTGTAAGAGAATCTTGCAGTATCTATTTATAATATCTCTAATCTGATAAGCATTAGAACTGAATTCCTGAATAATACTCAAATCACTTCTTTCAAGGTCCGAGGGTTCTTTTCTATTCTTGGGAACCAAGAGACCAATCCTATCCTCTCTTAAAGCCTTTTGAAAGGCTTCTTTTAGGGGTTTTTGTGGATACCCCCTACTTATGAACCTTTCCTTGAGACGGACTTGATTACACACAGGTGGATTATGTTTATCATTATTAGTCATTTAGGACAACATTGGATCATTCAGAGATCCTCACTGAACTTCTGGAGTGAGTTTGCTGCACTGAAAGTAAAGGGGACAAATAATATTGCAAAGTAGTCTCAAAAATATGGGAATCTAGTAAGAGAACAAAGAGTGACTTTCACCAACTATATTCACTATTTTGCCATAGGCAAACTTAAACTCTATCAGTTTTCAGTCTATAAAGCACTAAAACTTTACTTTTATTATGCACAACACTTAACCTCTATAACACACTTTTTAAAAACCTGATTTCTAACCTCTCAATTTGTCTCATAAATTTATCCCTTTCTAATTGTGAAGAAATAACTCCTTTTCTATTATCAAATCTGGTGGAACACCACCTATTATATCAGCAGGGAAACCCTATATATACAGTGATTTGCTAACTGCAAAATGGATCCAAAAACATGATGGGCATGAAGCATATAAGGTTTCCTTGTGAAACCCTCTGCAGCAGGTAACACAGTGAAAAGAGGTAGAAAATCACAAATTAAAATGTAATGCCTGACCTCCCCAACATGTTTCACCAGCTAAATGGCTTCAGGAGATAGAGGTCCGGTCCCATGTGGTCTAGTTCATTTCCTTTTATATGGTCTTAGGTACACACCCTATTCAGGTGCCTACCAATTAGCCACCAGAGATTCAACAATACCCATCTTTCAAAACACACCCCTTTCTCTCCTCCATGCATACTAATACCATTTACTGCCACTGCGTTCTTATAACCAACATTCCTCAGGCAATTTCGTCATCTCCGTTGTGGGCTTCCGCACTATCTTACCATGCCACCCGCGCACCCGTACTGCACCAATAGACATTTCCGCCCTTACTGTGATGGGCTTCCACCCAACTTCTCTCACTTTACTGCGACTGCGCGGTTCTCCTAGAACGGACTAAATGGAATAGGTCCTACATTATGTGGCACACTGCTATCTTTGTCCCTTCCCATAAGCCTCTTCCCCTCTGTGTATAATGTTCATATTCATTTTAATTATATTTTTAATAAAGCTTCGGGCCTGTTGACACAACCAGTTCCACCTCCCACTTTCCCCACTAAGTTTTCTTTTTTACAGGTCTCAGCTAGTTACCTGGTTATTTACGTTACAGTAGAAATGTACATAAATGCTAGTACAGTCATGCTCTATTGTATTTGCATAGGTTAGTGTAAAATTTACATAGTCGATAGGAATAATAAATGTATACATAAATAGATGGTAATTTATTCCCAAGCTGCGTCTCGTAACTAAGTAGGTGTATGTCTTAGACGATTTAGTTGCTAACAAACTCTTCATGCAATAAAAAAAAAATAAAAATAAAAAATAAAATAATATATATATATATATATATATATATATATATATATATATATATATATATATATATATATATATATCCCAATTAATTAAATAGAATCTGTGGCCTCATGTGATTAATACTTATCATCACAAAACACTGGGAAAGCGAGGGACAAAGAGGGGGTAAGGGGGAAAAAAACGTATGTGAACTCTGGTGCTTTTATAGTCATATCTTTACCTATCCTTATACCACTGACCTTATTTTATCACATATATTATTTTTCCTCAAAAGTTATATGGGGAATCAGCATCAGCAGGATTAAATAAATGCTGAAAATGAAAAGCCTTCATTTAGGCCTTTGGGGTTCAATGTATTGAGTCTATATATCCATTTTGCCTCTTCATGCAATAAAATCATATCCAAATCGCCCTTTCTTTCCCCTAGATTTTTCACACAGATGCCCCAAAATTTTAGCACCTCTATTTCACCATTATGTACTTCCAAGTAAGAAATTTTGGTCCAAAAATATCAAAATATTGTGAGAATGTAGCCATTTTCAAATATCAAAAAGTTCTGTGTGTAAGACAGTTGTTCCACACAAAATATTTTATAACTGGCATCTACCATGTCTACTGTAGGTTGGTATAATTTCTTAAAGTTTTTTTAATTTTTTTACGATTTGAGGAGGCTTAGAAATGTAGTAGTAATTTTTCACATTTTCAAGAAAATTTGCAACGTACATTTTTTAGGGACCAGTTCAGTTTTGAAATGGCTTTGAGGGGCCTGTATGTTAGAAACCCCCATAAGTGACTCCATTTAAGAAACTGTACCACTTGAAGTATTCAAAACAGCATTTAGAAAGGTTATTAACTCATTAGTTGCTTCACAGAAATTAAAGCAAAGTGGAGGTGAGATTTCACTTTTTTTTGCAGATTTTCAATATTTATTTGTTATTCACTGGAACACGGTAGAAGATAACAGGGAAATGCAATTCAACATTGATTTCCCCAATTCTAATGCTTTTAGCGATAAACCATATGTGGCTGTAGTGCACTGTTTGGCTTAACCACAAGCCTCGTAATAGGAGGAGCATCTACTGTATTTGGGGTCTCATTTTCATTACAATTTTCTTTAGGCGCCGTTACAGGTTTGCGGACACTCCGAGATGCAAAAACATAATAAATACACCTAAAAAGAATTACACCCCTTAAGGAATTTATCCAGGGTTGTATTGAGTATATTGACCCCACAGGTGTTTCACAATTAGTTTTTTAGTGTTAGTCTTTTTTTGCGTTAGTTTTTTTCCCAACAATATGCTATTTTATCTGAATATGTTTCATTTTTACAAGGAATCTTGGAAACAAAGCACCCCATATTTTGTTCAGCAATACCCTGTATGTGGGTGTAAACTGCAATTTGGGCACATGGCATGGCGTACAAGGGAGGGAGCGCGATTTGGCTTTTTTTAACACAGATTTTGGTGGGTGCCATGACGCATTTGCAAAGCTCCCAGAGTACCAGAACAGGTGAAACCTTCCAGAAGTCACCCCATTTTGGATTCAACACTCCTCATGAATCTCATCTAGGGGTGTATTGTGCATTTTGAGCGCACAGTTTTTTCAGCACTGGGTCATGAAAATGGGGGGGATGCAGTTCTGTCATTATTTTTTGGACCATTTTTACAGCGTTCGACGTGCGGTATAAATGACAGGATAACTTTACTATGTGGTGCAATTGCAAGGATATAAATTTTATATAGTTTATGTTTTATTACTTTTTCCACAATAGAAATGCGTTTATAAAAAAATTGGATTTTTATGTCTTCATAGTCTGCTAGCCATAACTTTATTTTTCTGTATAAAGAGCTGATTATGCGCTTGTTTTTTGCATGATGAGTTGACGATTTTATTGATACCATTATGGGGTTCATATGACGGTTTGGTCACTTCTTAATAAGGTTTTTGTGAGGTGTTTTGAACAAAATACAGCAATCTTGGTAGTGTTTTTATTTTTTACAGCGGTTACTGTGCAGTATAAATGGCATGCTAGCTTTACTCAGCAGGTCGATACAATTACAGCGATACTCAATTTGTGTTTTTTTTAAATGTTTTATTGCTTTTACACAATGAAAACACTTTAATTCAAAACTGAAAACACATTTTTGCACCGCCATAATCTGAGAGCCATAACAGCAGTGTAAGGACTTGTTTTTTGTGGGATGAGTTGACGGTTTTTTATTGGTATTATTTTTGGAGGAACAAGGCTTTTTAAACGCTTTTAAATCCAGTGAATAAAATCCTAGGGGTTTTTTTTTGTTTTGTTTTTTAACAGCCCTCACTGTGCTTTATATGTGACAAGTTAATTTAACTCTGTGGGTCAGTATGATTGTGGCAATACCCAATTTATATAGTTTGTTTTTTGTTTTTTTTAAAAAAAAGTTTTTTGTTTTTTATTTATGCATCAATAACTTCTTATAGCCATAATTTTTTTATCTTTTCGTATACAGAACTATTTAAGTGCTTTTTTGTGGTATGAACTGACATTTTAATTAGTACCACTTTGACGTTTACATGCATTTTTTATCGCTTTTTATTCCATTTTATGTGCTGCAGAATGAACAAAAATCGCAATTCTGTGACATATTTTTTTTTTTTGTTACATTGTTCACCATGCAGGTTAATTAATGTGACATTTTTAGGTTAGGTTGCTACGCACGTGCCATTACCGAATATGCATACTTTACTTATTTTTTATCTTTATTGGGGGAAAAACCCATTTTAAAGGGATAAGGGCAGTGTCACTTTTTTATTTTTTTATTTTTTTTTTTTTGTTTTTTTTTTTTACTTCTTTTCTTTCCTTTTTTTTTGCACCTTTTCACATTTTTTGACTTGTCCCCATAGAGGACTTGTATCAGTGATCTTCAGGTCACTGATCCAAAAAGAAGGAGTACATAGCAGAGCTGCTATGTACTGGTCTCTATAGTAACTGTCCATTGCTATGTCAACCGTGCCCACAGGACCTTGCTTTTAAAAAATGTTGAGACATTTTATTTTCATCCTGAAATTCCAACCAAAAGCCAAATATCCCAAATTTTTTTTGTGATGTATATTGTTGTTCAGATTTTTTCAAAAGAAATACAATAGTGAGGCCGGTTGATAGGTGGGCAAAGTTAGGGGTCCCAAATGTTCGCTTTTTAGGAGGGGGTAGTGTCCGCACCTTAAAGGGGTTTTAACACCAAGTAAAAATTATGTGAGAAGCTTGCAAATTAAATAGTAAACTTTTTTACTATTCACCATTATTAAAAATTCGGTAACATTTTTGCTTTACGTGCTGACTTAGTGATCCATAGTGTACAGCTTGTCTCTAGGAGATCCAACCAGTAACAGGAGCTCCTCAGTCCTAGCCACACATGCTCAGACATCACTACCTCTATTAAGCGTTTGACAAAGAGGCTTCAATTTATCAGGCAGCTATTGCCAGTCTCTTCCCTGCTTAGTAATCACACACACTCAATGCTGAGTGAGTGTTTAACCACAGGTGGTGTCATTCTACTCCTCTACTCTGTTCTTCTTAGTAATTAGTCAATCAGTGCAAATAAATGAAAAGAAAAAAGAAACCTCAATCAGGTTTGTGCATTGAGGAAAAAAAATCTACATGTTTGTTTTCTGCAGGGATTTGAACCTAGGACCCCTATGCTAAAAGGCAGAAGTACTAACCACTTAGCTACATTGTAGCTACTCACAGCTCTCAACATAAACAGACCTTTGTTTTACTAGAGTGCGCACACTGTGCGGAAAGGCATGGTGATGTCAAGCCTGCTGGGTCACATGATATGCAGTTCAAACAAATCATACACGCACCTTATTGAACACACTGAAAGATGAAGTAAGACAAACTAGGCATGAAATGTCTTTGTGGTAAAACCCCTTTAAATCTGTCTTCTAGTTTCAGATACATTATAGCATATGTTTTAGACATGGAATTTTTGTGCACATTAGGGTGCTTTCACACACAGTTGCATTTTTGGTGCTTCTTTGATGTGTTTTTGGATACATTTTTTTGTGCAGAAATTTTCAGCATTAATCACTGTGCCTTTCTACACAAAAACGCATCGGAAACACATCAAAAACGTACCTGCGTTTAACAGTATATAGTAAACAGCCTTGCTCTTTATGGTGATGGATGCAGGCAGAACTTTGGAAATAGTAAATATTTTGGTCACTCCACACTTTAAACTGTCCACAGGCTAGTTTAAATACTTTCTCGGGTGTACAAATGTTAATTTTTAGAAGACCAAATTACATCAATTTGCTAATGGTGTCTTAGTGTGAGTGTTTACGTTTTTTTCGTTCCATAAATGTTTAGCCTGGAGCCCTGACTTATCGGTCTTATTGAGATAAACAGTTGTTACAAAAAGTTATAAATTTCATTCTTTTGTATCATGCCTTGCCAGGAAGAAGACGAGGTTCCAGATGATGAAACACTGAATCAAATGATAGCACGACATGAGGAAGAGTTTGACCTGTTTATGGTAAGCTATTTAAAACTGCTTTAATTATGTTAATGTAAATTTCTGTTTTAGATGAAAAGTAGGTATAAACGTATCGATCAAAACTGTAAACATATTTAGTGTTTGACAAAGAGGCTTTCATTTATCAAGAATGTGCCACTAGACCTAAAACACAGCAGTTAGAAGGTGAGTCATATATTTGAGTTTTGTTGCTAATCTAATACTTAAAGGAGTTGTCTCATTTCAATAAGTGGCATCCACAACCTGCCCAGCAGGCTATGAGCCATTTACAGAAAATGGGAAGATGGCCATGCCTGTGCAGTTCTCTCCATAAATTTTTATGGGATTTCCAAATATAAAAATTTATAGACTAAGGTGGTTAACCCTAATTCTGATCAATAAAGATAAAACATAATTTTTATTAATGTAATTTTAAAATGAAAAATCATTATCTCCCTAATAAAATAGGCTGTCCCTACTTAAACAGAGCTACTGCCCTGAGGAGGGCAACCACGTGCTCCACTCTAACCCTAAAAACCCTAATATGTCCTGTAAACTAAAAGGACAATGTATACAATAGGGATTAAACACCAGAAACTCATAGATGGACAGCCATAACCTATAATGATGTACAATAGAGGAAATGGCATGTATCTTACAGGAGGGCAAATAGCGTATTACCAAACAAGTCATATTCTGTATAATGTTTCATATACAAATTATTGTAATCTATTTTCTAAAAATACATCATGTCCATATAGTCATGTTGCATTGTTATGACCACCAACTAAATATTCATCATAGAAAGCAGCTAGTTGGGCTTGGAGTAATTTAACCCCTTCCCGACATGGACGTATGCATACGTCCTAGCGGGACCGGCATTCCCGCAAATGGACTTATGCATACGTCCTGGCGATCGTGTGGGCTTACAAGCGAGCCCCGCGCGATCGCGATATGGGACCAGCGATATATTACTGCTGGCCTCGAGCCACATCACCCGTGGGTGTTTAACCCCTTAGCTCCGACGATCAATTAAGATTGTCAGAGCTAAGTCACAGGCAGGAGGAGTGAGCTCCTGCTGACTGCTCCCGACGCGCTTCCTGGGTCGTCTGTGACGTCACCATGCCCACAATGCCTTGTGGGCATGGTGACTGACAGTTGCCATGGCGACCAGTACACAGCAGCAATCCTGTGTACTGGCCTGCCTTGTAACAGCAATCTGCAGATCGTTGTTATAAATCCCCTAATGTGAAAAGTAAAAAAGTGTGAAAAGGTAAAACACAAACACGAAAAATAAAATAAAAACACGTAAATTGCCCTTTTCCCCTTTACAAACGCTAATTGCCCCAAAAAAGATAAAAAATAAAGTACCCATATTTGGTATCGCTGCGTGCAGAACGACCTGTCCTATAAATATGTCACATTAATTAACCAGTATGGTGAACGCTGTTAAAAAAAACCAAACAATCAAATAACTGCGATTTTTGTTCATCCCGCAGCACATAAAATGGAATAAAAAGCGATCAAAAACTCATATAAATGCCAAAGTTGTACCAATTAAAACGTCAGTTCATCCCGCAAAAAAAAAGTCCTTACATGTCTCTGTGTACGGAAAAATAAAAAAAGTTATGGCTCTCAGAAGATAGCAATGCATAAATATTGTTTTACACAATAAAAACTTTTTTTTTTTAAAGTGCTTCAACATAAAAAAAACTATATTAAATTGGGTATCGCCGTAATTGTATAGACTCACAGAGTAAAGCTAACTTGTCATGGATACTGCACAGTGAGCGCTGTTAAAAATAAAAATAAAAACTCTACTAGGATTGCAGTCTTTTCGTCACCCTGCCTTCCAAAACACAGATTTAAAACTGATCAAAAAGTCTCGTCCGCCAAAAAATTACACCAATAAAAACGTCAACTCATCCCGCAAAAAACAAGCCCCTATACAGCTCCGTACATAGAAAAATAAAAAATATATATATAGCTCTGACTATGGCGATGCAAAAACGTGTTTTCCTTTTTGAATAAAAGTGTTTTTATTGTGTAAAAGCAGTAAAACATAAAAAAAAATACAAATTGGTTATCGCTGTAATCGTATCGACCTGCTGAGTAAAGCTAGCATGTAATTTATACCGCACGGAGACTGCTGTAAAAAATAAAAATAAAAAACACTACCAGGAATGCTGTATTTTGTTCAAAATGCCTCACAAAAACCTTAAGTCATCAAAGCGTCATATGCACCCCATAATGGTACTAATAAAAACGTCAACTCATCCCACAACAAACCAGCCCATAATCAGCTCGTTATACAGAAAACTGAATCACTTAACGTTTGGCTATCAGAACAGGACAAAATAAAAACGCTATTTTTATAGGACCTATTTCTATTGTGTAAAAGTATAAAATACATTATACAAAAGACTCATATAAAATCTATATCATTGCAATTGTACCGACCCCTATAGTAAAGACTCATTCCTTTCTATTTATACTGCACGGCGATCGTTGTAAATTGAAGTCCCAAAAAACAATGGAGGAACTGCGTTTCCCTCATTTTCATAGCCCAATGCAAAAAAAAAAACTTGGAACACCTGTGCACCCAAATGCACATTTACACCCCTTAGATGAGATCTATGAGCGTGCTGAATCCAAAAATGGGGTGACTTTATGGAAGGTTTCACCCTGTTCTCGGTGTTTTTTGGTGGCTTTGTAAATGCGACTTGGCCCACCAATATCTGCGTTCAAAATCAATGTAACACTCCCTCCCTTATACGCCCTGCCATGCGGCCCAAACAGCAGATTTACATCCTCCTAATAAGGGTATCGGACCGAATTTGGAAGAAATTGCGTACAAGGTTTTGGGTGTTTTTTTACCAGGATGCTTCGTAAAAATTATAAATTTTCAGCTAACAATTGCAGATTATTGAAGAAAAAATGTTTTTTCAAATATTTTCACAGCCTAACGCTAAAATTGAGTGACACATGTGGGGTCGATATGCTCACTACACCACCTGGATATATTCCTTAAGGGGTGTAGTTTCCAATTTGGAGGTATTTTTAGGGGAGGTTTATTAATTTTTTAGCACATTAGGGTGTCCGCATAACTGAAATGGCCCCTAAATTTATATCGGAAATGGAAAAATGAGACCCCCAGAGTCCAGTGGTGTCCTCCTATTCTCCGGGGATTGTGGTTGAGCCAATTAATGCACTAGGGCCACATTATGGGATATCTCTGAAAACGGCAGAACTCTGGGGAATCAATTTAATTTGCATTTCCCTGAATCACATTTACCGTATTCTTGTGAATATGCACTAAAATTGAACAATCTGCAAAATAAAGTAAATTTTGAAATTTTCACTTCCACCTTTGCTTTATTCCTGTGAAAACACCTAATGGGTTAAAAAACACTTCCTCAATGCAGTTTTGAATACTTTAAGGGGTGTAGTTTCTTAGATGAGGTCATTATTAATGGGGGTATCTAACATACAGGTCAATCAAAGTCACGTTAGAACTGGGACTGGTCCCTAAAAAATGTGTCTTGCAAATTTGTTGAAAATTTGACAAAATACTACTAAATTTCTAAGCACCCTACAGTCGTAAAAAAAAAAAAAAGTCATTTAAAAAATATGGCCAAAAATACAGCAGCCATATGGTAGATGCTAGTTATAAATTATTTTGAGTGGAATAACTATCTGTCTTACATACAGAAAATTTTGAAGTTTTAAGTTGGTAAATATTCCAATTTTTCACGATTTTTTGATATTTTTCACATAATAACACAAGCATTTTTGGGACCAAAATTTCTTACTGTATCTTAAAGTCACAATGTGTCACGAGCGAATCTCAAATCTCTTGATAATCCACATGGATAGTTAAAGTGTCAAAAAAGTTATTCTCACATTAAAGTGGACACATGACAGATTTCAACTGGGGCTCTGTCTAGAGGGCAAAAACTTTGGCTCCGGCGGTAAGGGGTTAAGGGGTAAAGCTTTGGGAAACGCAAATTTGCAGAGTGCACTGCTTTCTGTTCAAATGGTAAGTGCTGACTCCATTCTATACGTCTACACTTTTCACTGTCTGCAGCTTTAGGGATTTGATTTTCATAGCTGAACAGTTGAAAACTTCAGATTACAATTTTCAGCTGAAAGGCTGGTCCATGAAGCAGTGGAAACATGTTTTCTATCCATTTGAGGGATTACTTTGTGTTTAGCAAATGCCTGGAGAATGTCCCTGCCCTAATTTAGTATTCTAAGTAAAGTGTCCGAGTGAAGGCTAATAAATGTCTATAGTTGTCTTTTATGGATTGGCCTGTAGTTCCAGTGAAGAAAGTTGTTTATGTTACAGCATACAATAATAATCTGGATATGTGTCTGATATTCTGGTATTGTGTCTGAACTTAACCCTATTGATTTTCAATTGAAGACTGCATATTAAACCCTATTTTCAGCATTTGTTCTCAGACCGTCTTAATAATTGTGGCTTGATAGACATAAATTCTACTTGCTCTATAATCTTATGGAAGCCTGGTATAGCATTAAAGGGGGGCTAATTCAATATAAACCAAATAGAACTTTATTGCTGGCTATGCTTGGGCAGCAGAGCAAGTAATATTTTTGTTCAAGTATAATTCAGGCACACAAGACATGGTTGTTTTTTCTGCCTGGGGATTAAGGAGAAAGGGTGCTTTCACAGAGTGTTTTTTGATGCTTTTTTTTTTCCAGAAATACACATCATTTGATGCAGTGCATTTCTGCAACACCCCCCCCCCAAAAAAAAAAGAATAAATAAAAAAAATAAAAATAAAGTGCCAGAATCGCTCCATGTGAAAGCACCCAAAGGGAATTATGAGGATGTTTTGCAAGTTTAAGCGGAGGAAAGAGAAACAGTAGAGGAATAGTCTGAATTAAGTTTTGCTTCCATTGGTTTCTGTGACAAACTGAACAGAAATTAAAGAATATAAATAGCTCTATATCTGCCTATATCTCCTACCGTGCAAGTTCATAATGTGTAATATAAAAGTGTCATTTCTGTTGCAAGTAATATTTGAATTTTTTTTATCAACCTTAGATAAGTGAAAAAGGATAGTTCTGTTTAAATGTGCCAAGCAGTGTGTATTCTTAGAGAAATGATGAATGAGTACTGTAGAACTGAGAGGAAGATGCCCAGAAATTCTACAAAGGTAGCATTTACTCTCTTAGCTGTTTTGAGTGGAGTACCATAATACTGTTGTTTTTTATGTTATAGCCCAACATTTTATTACTCCCTTCCATTTTTCACATTTACAGCCTTCCTTATGTATGCTACATGCAGTATTGCCATTGAGTTAAATAACAGCAGATTAATAGGGTATGCTAAAACATTATGAAAGGTGCGTTCCAAATTCTGGGACCTTTAGCAATCCTGAAACCAAAGAGAGAGAATGAAAGACTGTAATGACATGAGCTATCCTGTCTGTTGAGTGACTAGAAACATAATAAAAGAGCTGCCTTATTAGTAACCCTGCAACTTTTCATGCTTGGGATCACTTTGGTTTTGGCTGTCAGAAGTCCAACAATCGCCAAATAAAAGTGTACAGTGGGGGAAAAAAAATTATTTAATCAGCCACCAATTGTGCAAGTTCTCCCACTTAAAAAGATGAGAGAGGCCTGTAATTGATGTCATAGGTAGACCTCAACTGTGAGAGACTAAGTGAGAAAACAAATCTTGAAAATCACATTGTCTTTTCTGGAAATAATTTTTTTGCAAATTATGGTGGAAAATAAGTATTTGGTCACCTACAAACAAGCAAGATTTCTGGCTCTCACAGACCTGTAACTTCTTCTTTAAGAGACTCCGCTGTCTTCTACTCAATACCTGTAGTAATGGCACCTGTTTGAACTCAGCAGTATAAAAGTCACCTGTCCAAAACCTCAAACAGTCACACTCCAAGCTCCACTATGGTGAAGACCAAAGAGCTGTCGAAGGACACCAGAAACAAAATTGTAGCCCTGCACCAGGCTGTGAAGACTAAGTCTGCAATAGGCAAGCAGCTTGGTGTGAAGAAATCAACTGTGGGAGCAATAATTAGAAAATGGAAGACGTACAAGACCACTGATAATCAACCTCGATCAGGGGCTCCACATAAGATCTCACCCCGTGGGGTCAAAATGATCACAGGAACAGTGAGCAAAATTTCTAGAACCACATGGGGGGATCTAGTGAATGACCTGCAGAGACCTGGAACCAACGTAACAAAGGCTACCATCAGTAACATATTACGCCGCCAGGGACTCGGATCCTGCAGTGCCAGGCGTGTCTCCTTGCTTAGGCCAGTACATGTCTGGGCTCATCTGAAGTTTGCTAGAGAGCATTTGGATGATCCTGAAGAGCATTGGGAGAATGTCATGTGGTCAGGTTAAACCAAAGTAGAACCGTTTGGTAGAAACACAACTAGTCGTGTTTAGAGGAGAGAGAATGATGAGTTGTATCCAACGAACACCATACCTACTGTGAAGCATGGGGGTGTCAACATCATGCTTTGGGGCTGTTTCTCTGCAAAGTGACCTGGCCGTCTGATCTGTGTACATGAAAGAATGAATGGGGCCATGTACCATGAGATTTTGAGTGCAAACCTCCTTCCATCAGCAAGGGTATTGAAGATGAAACATAGCTGGGTCTTTAAGGAAGACAATGATCCCAAGCACACTGCCAGGGCAACAAAGGAGTAGCGTTGTAAGAAGCATTTCAAGGTCCTGGAGTGGCCTATCCAGTCTCCAGATCTCAACCCCATAGAAAACCTTTGGAGGGAGTTTAAAGTCCGTGTTGCCCAGCGACAGTCCCAAAACATCACTGCTCTAGAGGAAAACTGCATGAAGAAATGGGCCAACATAACAGTGTGTGCCAACCTTGTGAAGACTTGCAATAAATGTTGGACCTCTGTCATTGCCAACAAAGGATATATAACAAAGTATTGAGATGAACTTTTGTTATTGAACAAAAACTTATTTTCCACCATAATTTGCAAAACAATTATTTTCAAATCAGACGGTGATTTTCTCATTTTGCCTCTCATAGTTGAGGGCTACCTATGATGTCAATTACAGGCCTCTCTCATCTTTTTAAGTGGGAGAAATTGCTTAATTGGTGGCTGACTAAATACTTTTTTCCCCACTGTATCTTCGCAACATCCCATCACATGTATAGGTATGGCAACCTTTTTAATGGGGCACTGCCTTTGAAGTACATAAGTGTGTAATTTTGTTGTAGTATGTGCACTATTACTCAAAAAGACATGGATGCTATGGAAAGTTGTTAATAAAACCTGCAAGAAATTAGTTGCTTGCAGAAAGTCATGCTTCCTTTTTAGCAATTCAAGCAAATACAGTTGTGCTCAAAAGTTTACATACACCAGGCAGAATTGTTGCTTTCTTGGCCTTTTTTCAGAGAATATGAGTGATAACACAAAAACTTTTTTCCCCACTCATGGTTAGTGGTTGGGTGAAGCCATTTATTACCAAACTACTGTGTTTTCCCTCTTTTAAATCAAAATGAAAACCCAAAAAAAACCCCCAAATGACCCTGATCAAAAGTTAATATACCTTGGGATTTACCCTTTGATAACCCACAGAATTTTTTTAAAATTTAAAGGGGTTTTAAAATGGCTCCCTAAAAGTTAACATCCTAAACCTGGGGAACCTGTTGCTTGTAATCGGGTGTTTTTGTGAATAAAAGCTGAGTGAGTGCCCTTGGGACCCGGGACACTCTTGCTTTTTCATCCCCCCTCTGACGTTCTGGTTTGTGAGCGGGGGAAACAAAAGAATTGTAAAATGGTTTCTACGGGAAAGGTAGTTAAACCAAAAGGAAAGAGATACAAAAAGATAACCCAAGGGGAATTTTAAATGTAGTCAGAAAGGTGTTAAAAATGTGTTTAAACAAAGGGAAAAAATCAGGGGCTCTTTTAAAAACCCAAAACCCCGGGGTTTTCAGGTAGCCCAACATCCCTTCCCGGCCACAACGGGGGGGGAAAAAATTGTTCGGGATGCAAAAGAAAAACCCACAAAAAACACAGCTGAAATCCCGGGAACCCCTAAAAAAAACTAGTGGTGGGCTGTTTCAAGATGCCACAATAAGGGGGGGCCACTTAAAAAATGGGCCCTGAAATTGGTTCGAGTCCCCAAAAAGGAAATCCTTTAAAACTGTCCCCAAATCCCACAACGTATCTCCCCCCTACAATAAAACCAAAACGGCACGGGGAAAAGCCTAAAAATTTTTCTGAAAAAACAGGTAATTTGGAGTGATGAGACCAAAATCGAACTTTTTGGCCACAACCAAAAAATGTTAATTTTGGAGAGGTGTCAACAAGGGCCTTTATGAAAAAAAAAAAGAACACCTTTTCCAATTTAAAATGCAGGGAAGGGGGATCGCGGGAGGGTTTTGGGGGATTTATGATTTACAATGGCAGAAAAGGGATTTTAAAGGGAAAAGGGATGAAATTGCAGCATGTTTTTCAGCAAATACTGAAGGCAAATTTGCACTCTTTTCAGCCCCTAAAACCCGAAATTAAACGTATTTGGGACGCCCCCAAACATAAACGACAACCAAACAAAAAGGGCCCAAGTGGCCCTTTGGTCATTGACTACACCCAAACAAAGTGAAGGTTTCCGGGAGTGGCCCCCTCAGTCAAAACTGACCTCAGTATCTTTGGGCCTACTTCGGGGGGGGATCTCAAGGCGCAGTTCACCCCCAAGAAAAGCCCAAAAAATTTACAGGAACTGGGGGGTTCCTTTCCCAAAGGGAAAAAAAAGGGGCCCAGTTTTACCACCCTGAGAAAATAAAGAGTCCTTCCCCAACTACCAAAAAAGGGAACTTTAACCCGTCTTTGATGTTAAGGGGGCAAAAACACGGTATTAAAAAACGGGGTTTAATGGGGAGCTTTTTTTTGATCAGGTCATTTGGATTTTTTTTGGTTTTATCATTATGATTTTAAAAAGAAAAACCCCCACAGTAGTTTGACAAAAAAGGGCCCCTTAAAACCCCAAACCCAAAATAACCATTTTCTCTGAAAAAAAGGCATGCATGTAAGTAAAACATGGCGGGTTTGACAAACTCCATCAGTTGGGGAAAAAAGGGGTCAAAAATTTGTTTGGGGGGAAAAATTGGGGGCAGTAGGGGGGGTTTAAATATGGGTTAGAATTGTAAAAGGTATCCATAAAAAATAGGCAGCTGATTGAAAATTCTCTAAAGGTATGAGGAGGTTCTGTCCCCCTGATGGCCGATGTTTTGAAAAAAAGAATCCGGCATTCCGGTTTTAAATATACACAATCTTTTGTTTTCATGGGAGACCAGTTGAACCCAAAGAAATGTCTAATGGTAGCTTATTCGTTTTCCCCCATTTAAATCAAGCTCCAAGTTCATTCGCATTGATTGTAGCGACACTCAGGAAGAAGAAAATGTGCCTGGTCAGGATACTGGTTAAAATAAAAAAAATGTACTCACCGCCCCAACAGCCCAGTAGTTCCCACCAATTCATGGTAATGACTGCAGCAACACTCAAACGGCATTGGATTTACAGATGAGTTTATTATTATTTTCGCCTGCAGAAAAGGGTACAACTGGTAGGGCAGTTTTTTTGAAAATCTCAGACCATCCTGTAAGGGTCCGCCCACACGGCAATGGTTATTGGTCGGATTTTCAGACAGTTCGCGGATTGGAAAAAGTCTGAAAACACGACAAGAAACCTTTCCCCCATAGACTTTAAAAGAAAATCCATTCAGTAGTTTTTAACTCAACCGATTTTCAGTTGGACAGCATTTTGGGCCGCCAGCTTTCCGAAAAAGTTTTCACAATCTTTTCCGCCCGGTTTTCGGGTGGGAGGTGTGCAATTCATTGGGTTTTGGAGGACGGAGAATCTGCAAACTGCGGGCAAAACCGTCCCCAGAACTTTTGAAAGACGATAAAATACCGCCGGATCTTAACCAGAATCCGACCGGCATTTTACATATGCCGTGGAACATAGCCTTAGTCTTCAACCATATTTCCGCCAATATTATAAAGTTTTCATTCAGTTGTTTGTATCTGAAAGCGTAAATAAATACAATTTTTTTAACTCAATGTCCCGCTCTCATGTACATACATTTTCACTACAGTTTTCATGATCTTAAGTTGCAATATCTTGCTTTACCCAATATCCATCTTAATGAAAATTTCAGAAGTTCAATCGTTGTAAGGATAATGTAAAAATTAAAGTGTTTTTTTTCTTTTCCCTTTTCCTGTCTTCAAGTGTAAACTGGATTTTTTTTCCCCTTTAAACGAATTTTATATAAGGTTTGAAGGAACTGGCTTTCCAACAATTTCCCCAGCTAATAGAACATCACTAACTACAAAACAAGTTATAACTAAGAAATCTGGAGTGGTTTTTATTAAATCCCCGTTTGTGAAGGTAAAGTCTAAAAATTTTCTTGTGATGTGTCGTGTATATTGACTTCTCTAAGTACAAGTAACTTGATAAGGTTTGGGATGGTCAACAGCTTTTTGGCTTGTCTTTTTTTTTGGGAAATATTAGAAGAAATCTGGTTGATATCTTTAGGAAAGTTCTTCATGTTTTCTTTGCAAAAACCATCTCCTAGCTGACAGATTCATGGAACACCGTGTGAAATTATCCACAAAAAAGGCCCAATGGGCATTAAAGAAATGTTCTCCCGAGATGACGCCATATATAATTAACTGAGGTCCCCACTTTTTATCATAGTAACTGATGTATGCTTTCATTCATTCTGGCCACCTCCCATTGAAGCAGACTCTACAAGCTTCCATTTATAATCTGTAACCGGGTGACTGGTGGCTCTGTTCTTCTGAAATGTGGATATGACCATAAGTTTTTCTGAAAAGACCTTGAAGGGAACCTGTCGGGTAGTTTATGCAGGATGTGATAGAGTTATATGATTCATAGCAGGATTTCTGAATAAAAACAAACATGCGTTGATTGACAGCTTTTCTTGTATAAGTGTGTACACAGAGCAAACTGTCAATTACTGTATGCAGGTGGGGTTACCAGTAGTTTCACTTTCGGTTTTATTTTATGCTTTTCACACAGAAATCCTGATGCAAATCATATAAAACCCCATATATCACAGCGCTCAGCTTCCCCTCCCTCGATCATAAAAACCCTATACATCACAGAGCTCAGCTTTCTCTCCTCTATCATATAACCCTATATAAACACAGAGCTCAGCTCCCCCCCCCTCATCTTCTAATCCTGTATATCCACAGAGCTCCGCTCCTCTCCTATATCATATAACCTTAAATATCACAAAGCTCAGCCACTCTTCTCCATCATATAACCCTATAATCATAAAGCTCAGGTTTTTCCCCCCTCCACGCCCTCCTGACAGGGTAGTATGAACCGCCTGACAGGTTCCCTTTAAATTATTTTTAATTGTTAGATATAATCAAAGATCAATTTGTACACATTTTCAAAAGATGGGCATCCAGTAGTGTATTTAATATTGTTTCAAGCCAAAAATTTAAAAAATCTGTATTATCTTTTGTTTTTAATTTTACTTATCTGCACAAAAAGCATTTTCTACCCTTTAAAGCAATTGCTAAGTCCACAATTTGTAGCCTTTTGCATTGCCTGACATTTATTTTAGTAGCAGTTGCAGTAGATCAGAGTATGTGAAGAATTCCCCAAAGGACAGGTAGAAAGTAATTGCATGCCTGCCCTAAGAAGGTGAAGAGAAATTAAGGGGACCACTGTTCTTTAATCAGACCATTAGTCTGCAAAGTGCGACTCTCCAGCTGTTGGGAAAACTGCATTTATATAATCTATATCAGTGGGCATGATGGAAGTTTAGAGTTTCCCACAGCTGGAAAACCGCACTGTGCAGACCACTGACCTAACTCTCTGATTGCAATTTGCTACATAATAAAACCCCTATATTTTTAGATTGCTTTAATTTGCTAACACTCCCATACATGCACTATTATATTTTAAATATGTATTTTGTGTGTGTGTGTGTGTGTATGTATATAATATATATAGTGATTGCTGAGTTTCCGCTTTACTTTTTAAATTTTTTTTAAAAAAGTATAGATATGTTTTACAATAATATTGTCTTGGCCAAAAAAATTTCCCCATTCTGCACCCCAAAATGGACAGGGTTTTGATACCAGGTTTAGAGACAGGATGTTATTGAAGGGGTTTGGGATACAACCACATGACAATTAAGAGTTGTCATTCAGCATCTGTTACTCATATAGTAGTGAGATAAATTTCGGGGGGGAAAAAATATTTGATGAGAACTTTCCACTAGAAAAACCCCCTGACCCGGGTTTGGGGTGACCTTAATAGAAAATGGGGCGATTCTTGTCCCCACTGCATATATAAGGAAAATATTTCGCTTTGGGTAATCTAAGGTAAAAAAAAAATGTCATGTACAGTGATTTTTTATCCTGAAAGTAGGTCATTTAAGTCTAGCATAAAACGTTATTTTCTCATCTCAAAATTTAATAAAACAAAACCCAAAAAAGGGGCGGGGGGTATACCGATCAAAAATGACAAGGCTCAGTATAGTTCATGGGGGCCCTTTTGACAAGATGTCTCCCTGCAGTTCCCAATTGATGCTACCCCATGGCATCCCACCTTCTTGAAGAGCCCCCCTCCGTCATCAAGGTTAAAGGAGTACAGTTTTTTTTAGTTTTACACAGGACTTTTCCTGGTCCCAAAAGATTTTCAAGGGGGTTAAACTGGAGAAAGTGCGGGTCCCTCCGTTTGGGTACCCTATCTCCAAAAACCCATTCCGTAATGATGTGACCCTTGAGACGGGAAACATTGTTTTTCATAAAGATGAAATTAGCTCTGGGGGGTTTATGCAAAACACAGTGACGGGTTTAATGATTTTATTCAAGAAAAAGGGGTTTGCACTGTACCTTTTTACAAAAGTGGGGCAGTTCTGTATGGACTAACATACCTCCCCACATTGAAACACCACCTTCCCAAAAGCTATCTGGTTACGCGTGACGATGCATACGCTCCCTTATGTTTCCAGCATTGTTGAGGGCCCCTTTATTTCTTCTCAGAGTGAATTATCTCTCTTTAGTGAAATGCCCCCTGGCCCATGCAAGACAAAGAGCCTGTGCTTGGTGATTGGTCGGGTACCCCTTTCCATTTTCTAGCAGGAGGACCATGCTGATGTAAACGGGTTTTGAAGGGCCCCGACCGACACATGGGAGCCTTTCACTGTTTTGGGCCCATCATCTACGGTTCTGCAGAGCATGGTTTTCAAGAAGTGGTTCCCCTGAGTGAGTAGCCAAATGACATCCCCTTTGGCTTTCTGTGACCTTTCCCGAACAGCATGATGATGACTGTTTTTTTAAACCCAGTTTAAATTTATCCCTAAATTTATTGGCCATTCAGGGGTTAACACCTGTTGGCAATTTTGCCTTAATCCCCTTTTTTAGAGTGGCAAATTGTGCAAATGTACTGAAAAATTGAAAATTGGACTGTTTATTCTAAAGTTAAAAAAAAAATTCAAAAATTTTCGTTCTCCCCGAAATTTCCAACCCAAAAGCCCAAAAATTCCCAAATTTTTGTTGTAGGGGTAGATGGATAGAAAGAAAATAATAAAAGATAGAAATATACCACAAAACTGCTAACAGGGCATAGCGCTGATTTTAAGGGGGAATGACTCCGTTCTAGGCTTAGATTGGGCCTGACCTTTTTTTATGGCAGGAAAGGTTTTTTCCCTATGAATGGGTGGCGCAGTAACGTTCTCCCTGAACCCTTACCGCTGACGGTATTTAGGCCACATCTCCAGCAAATACAAAAGTTTGGCAATTTCCCCCCATTGCCGCCACACATATGCCTTTGCTAATTCACACAACTATTGCAGTTGCAAAGGGAAAAAACG